>JXTC01000553.1:114131-126929 GCA_002914845.1 Trema orientale | reverse complement strand
AAGAAGGGCAATAGAAATACCAAGAAGAACAACTCTAAGGACAAAAAGCCTAAGGGAAAATGTTTTAACTGCTGAGTTGATGGGTATTGGAAGAAAAACTGTAACAAGTATCTCTCCGAGTTGAAAGTGAAGAAGAAAGGTAAATATGATTTACTTTTTTTAGAAGCTTGTTTAGTGGAAGAAGATTTATTTGATATATCTCCCTGGATAGTTGATTCAGGAGCCACTAATCATGTTTGTTCTTCTTTTCAGATGCTTAGTTCTTCAAGGGAGCTTGCCGACAGGGAATTCATGATGAGAGTGGGCAATGGAGCCAAAATTTTGGCAAAAATAGTGGGTGTCGTCCGTCTTCATTTTAGGAATAAATTTTTGTTATTGAACAGTGCTTATTTTATTCCTAGTTTTTGTAGAAATTTGATTTCTATTTCAAAACTATTTGAACAAATGTTTTGTGTTTCTTTTCTTCATAATGAGATTATTATTTCTAGAAATGGTTTAAATATTTGTTCTACAAAAATGGAGAATGGACTTTACGTGTTAAGGTCGGACGAACAATCACTGCTTAATACCGAAATGTTTAAAGTAGAACATCTCAAATCTAAAAAGCAAAAAGTTTCTCATGACGACGATACATATCTTTGGCACCTTAGGTTAGGGCATATCAATCTAGATAGGATAAACAGACTTGTAAAGGATGGTCCTTTAAGAGAGCTAAAAATTGGCACTCTACCAGTTTATGAATCTTGTCTAGAAGGGAAAATGACTAAGAGACCTTTCTCAGCAAAGGGCAAAAGGGCCAAAGAACCCCTTGAGCTTGTGCACAGCGATGTATGTGGTCCATTGAATATACAAGCAAGAGGCGGTTACGAATATTTGTCATATTTATTGACGATTATTCAAGATATGGATACGTGTACATAATGTAAAGAAAATCTGAAACCTTTGAAAAGTTCAAAGAATTTACAGTGAAAGCTGAAAAGCAATTAGGTAAGTCACTAAAAACTCTTCGATCAGATCGAGGAGGTGAATACCTTGATAATGAATTCAAGGATCACTTGCTGGAGAATGACATCCTATCTCAACTGATAGCACCTGGAATACCACAACAGAATGGTGTTGCAGAAAGGAGAAACCGAACGTTGCCTGATATGGTTAGATCAATGATGAGCTACTCCTCCCTACTACTCTCATTCTGGGGTTATGCATTACAGACCGCTGTTTACATTTTGAATGTAGTACCTTCCAAGTCTATCCAAAAGACACCTTTAGAGTTGTGGAATGGGCATAAACCTAGTTTACGTCATATTCGCATATGGGGTTGCCCAACACATGTATTAAAAGGAAAGATTGAGAAGCTAGAACTAAATTACCTCCATCTTTTGCAGGTCAGTCATTGTTTACATGGAACACAAAGCATAATTATTTATAAAAGAATTTTTAATTTCTTATTATTGATTTAGATGAGATTTATTTTTATTCAAGCCTATTTTCTGTGTGAACTATAAAGAAGTTAACTTTTTGGTGGATTAGAGGTTTGAGATTATACTAGGAGAAAGTTTTTGATTATCCTTGTCTTAAGTGTGTAATTCATTATACTCAAATATATTAAATTAATTATAGTTTTCATTAACTAGTGCAAAGTCCTTCATTTTAAAACTAGTTGAACCATAAAATAATTTGTAATAATGTTATAAATACTCTGGTCACTTGCTTTGCCATATTATCATCAAATATATTAAATTAGTTTTATTTCTCACTAATTAGTGCAAAATCATTCAATTTAAAACTAATTTAACTATGAGATGATTTTTTAAAGGGTTATACTAAGTACTATAGTCACATACGTTATTACAGTATACTACAAACTATAATCACTTATTTTGTGACATAATTAAAAGAGATTAAATCAATTGTATTTATCAGTAATTAATTCAAAGCATTTATGTCTAATTTGACAAATGAGGCAATATTGAACATTGTTAAAGAATAGATATATGCAGATTATTTTAGTTACTTTTATTTTATTTTTTATTATTTGATATATACTTCTCTTAATAAGTTTACAATCATTCGTTTAGTTATATTATGATTAACAATTTTATTTTATGATTGTCTAGTATGTGTGTATATGTTCATATTAACTAATTTTGAGTGGTAAAGCCAAGATTAAATTGTCATTTTGCAATAATATTAATCTAACCAATATCAAAAAGCTTATTTAATCTATATTATACGACTCTATTCTAGTGTATACATATATAAGCTAAATATTTCATCCTTAATTATTAGTAAGTCTTTTTTAAAAAAAAACACAAAAAGTTCTTCATATTACCAATATTATGAGGATTATTGTAATTTTATGGCATAGTTGAATAATACAATTTATAGTGCCCTTGTTAAAACTAGTGTCTCAAATAGATAAAAATGAGGGTTAGCCCATTCATCTTTTGCTAAATGAGCTAATTGTGAGTAAGATTAATTACAGGCCTAATTCATCATTTTATTTATGTTGAGCCAGACTAACTTAAGAAGACATAACATATGCTAAAGCCAATTAATAAGCTAAGTGAGTTAATCATCATGAATGACTCACTGCCTTGATCGGTAGGACCGATAAATCAATAGCCTTCTCATAAATAATTGTTTATTATATGCGAGATAATTATGACTAGTGATGATAGATTACTGTTCATTTTCACTTATAACTTTATACCATTCTCTACTATATATCCAAATTGAGCATTATACATTATGTGATTGTATTATACTAAGTACTGTGATCAATTACTTTGCCAAAATAAACTCAAATATGTTAAATTAATGGAATTTATAAATAATTAGTTGCATAATCATTTATTTTATATCTGATTTAATCATGATGGGATATGTATAAGTATTATTATAAGCGATTACCTACTTTGTGATATTATGATTAGCGATATTAGATTAATTTGAATTATCACTTAATTTACAAATTCTCTCCATTTTCTAAAATAATTTTATAATGTGACAATTTGCAATAATGTTATAGTAAATGCTCTAGTGACCTATTTTGTCACACTATACTCAATGATAATAAATTAATGAAATGTCTTACCAATTAGTGCATTGTCATTCTTTTAGTAACTAATTTGATCATGGGATAATATGTAATTGTATTGTGGTAAGTACTATAGTCACCTACTTACTGAGATAATAATTAGTAATAATTGATTAGTGTGAATTTATACTTAATTTAGCAAAATGCATATATTATCTATTGTATTTAAGCATGAGACAATTTGTAATAGAATTATACTAAGTACTTTACTCACTTATTTTGTTACATTATACTCAAAGATATTGAATTACTTTAATTTCTCATTAATTTGTGTAATATGTATATATAGTGTAATACAGAGTACCATAATTAATTATGGCTTATAATTTGATCATGGGGTATTATGCATATTATAACTAATTACTTTGTCATATTATACTCAGAGGGATTATATAAATTATATTAATCACTAATTAGCTCAACGTCATTCAATTTAAATCGAATTTGACCATAAGACAATATATATTAGAGTTAAGCTACATATTATAATCACCTACTTTGTGATTTTATCATTAATTATTCGTCACATTATCCTAAAAATTTTAAATTAATCGAATTTTTATTAATTAATACGAATTCATTCAATTTAAATCTAATTTAATTATGGGATGATTTGTAAATAGTGTTAGACAAAGTAAAATAATAACTTAATTTGTCAAATTAAGCCAAATTTATTTAATCAATTATATTTCTCACTATTAGTTCAAAATCATCTAATTTAAATCTGATAAAACCAATATGAATATGTATAATAGTGTTAAGCTAAATATTATAACTACCTATTTGTGATATAATTATTGGTCATATTAGATTAATGTGAAATTTCACTATATTTTGTTAAATTCATATATTTTATATCTAATTTTGACATAAGACAATATGCAATAGTATTAATATAAAGACCATATTCACATATTTTATGAGATAATAAGTAATGATAGTAGATTGATGTGATTTTTCTATTACTTTTCCTAAATTCATCCAATTTTTTTCTAATTATAACATGGGACAATATGTAATATTGTTAAGCTAATTACATTCACCTAATTTTTCACATTATACTTGATGATATTTAATTAACTAAATTTCTCACTATTAACACTTATTTTGTGACATTCTATTCAATTTTTCGTTAGTACCTATTTAAATTAAATTAATATTAATCTATTTATACCGTAATATTCATGCTTTTAACAGGATTTATTACTAAATGGTTTAATTAATTTACTAATTTCAAAGGAAAGTTATAAAAAAAAAAAAAAATGAGCAAGCGACGAAAAGGGGTGAGGCACTTAGAATTTGCCGTTAAATAAAGCCAACCCTCTAAACGTCAACACCACAGCGTTAATCCCAAAAATCAAAAAGAAAAAGAAAGGGATAGCATAGAGCCACGGTGTTCATTAGTTCCACTACGTGCAATAATCCCCCTTGGTCCTCATTTCTTGTTTCAAATCTAAATCTCTCAATATAATATGATTATAAGAAGAAGCAAAACCAATCTCTTTCATCAGTTATCACCGTCAAAATAACCTATTTTTACTTTAGAAATATCCGTTTCGAACCAAAGCTAGGAAAATTAATCGACCGGTTTAATTCTACAATATGGGGTCTAGCTAGCCGTGTAGGGAGACGAAATTTAGAAATATGTAAACCTAAAGACTAAATACAAGAGAGACAAAGAGCAAGAATAATCATAACTTCCTCTCAAACGTGCAATGAGTCTTATAATTACACCGAAGAAAGGCGATCTTTTCTCAATGGGTGTCCTAAAATGATGAAACGTCTTTTTATTGAAATGATTTTGATTATGGTTAAAGAAAGTCATTTTTTTTTTGTCTAATAAGCCTCTTATTTGTACTCTAAAAGCTTACTATTTTCCTTTTTTTTCTTTTTTTAAAAATCGTTTCGTTATACGTAGTTAGATGCCTAAATACATCACATTTAGCTTTGAACGTATCTTAGTCAAGTTCAAACTTTATAATAGCATACATGATTTATGGTATTTTGTTTAACCCAAAAAAAATTAGGAAATATTTGTAACTAATTTATTCTTAACAAATAGCACTAGAGAACTTAAAATATACATAAAGGATCTGTGTCGGATAAGGATTACCAATTAAATTGGAGCTATGGAGTTAGGGTCTATCAATCATGCATGTCAACCTATCATTTAACTAAGAAGGATTAATATTGGGGGACAAAAAAGTATGACCCCATAATTAATCGGCTATTGTTTTCCCTAGTCTCACATAAGTTACAATTAATATGTCGAAAATATATTTCTAGGACATCACAGTTAATGATTCTTACTACTAATTTTTAACCAATAACAAACTACATGTCAATTTTGGATCCACAGATATGATAACTAAGGTTATCACTAATGATATTTAGCATTAATTAATTTTATTTGAATATTTTTATAGAAAAGTGGTAGTAGCACTTTTTTTCCCACTCTTTTTAACCTTCTCATATAGATCTCACTTCTTAACATGTGAGTACCGATTATAATTTGTTATATTGATAAAATATTTGATAGTCACTGTAATCCTCATGTCAAATGGTGTCAAATGGTGATATACATAGTCAAAAAGTGAAAAGCATAATGCTGCTAGCGCTCATCGTTCAAAAATTCAAACATCAACGCGAGTAGGAAGTAGGAACATATGTTCAGATTTTTTTTTTTTTTTTTTTTTTTTTTTTTTTTTTTTAGAAGGAACATTTTTTCAGTTAGAAGGCATATTCTAGCCACGATTGCAATGTAAATTGATATCCAGCTAATAAGGTTACCAAATTCCAATCATTCAATTGATTTTGGGTCCCAAAATCGATTTGCACGTGGGTGCACCAAGCACAGACAGACAGAGTACTATATGTCACACCCTACCTCCGAAAAAAAAAAAAGAAAGGGAAAAAACCACACGAACACACAAGCATCCAACAGGAGCCGAAACTGTGTATAATCATGTAAAAGCAAACTGGTCACCATTTTGATAGAATGTCACCATTTTGGTCGGGTTTCTATTGAAAACATCCACATCAACCTTGCACGTAAAAGAGTGTGAAACCTCAAGCGAGTTTTCCCCTTGTTATTCCTTTAGGAGACCTATTATCATTATTTAAAGTCTACATTTTCATGCTTGCAGCAGTTTACTACTAGATACTAACTAGTTGATTTGCACCAAAGGGGATATGAAATTAGGATTGTACATGATTTTGTGAGACATGGAGGGGCCTCATAGGAGAGGATATGTATATGTAGGGAGGACAAAAGATTAAGAATCTTTGACGCATTGAGGCAATAATAAGCTAGCTAGCTAGATATGAAATTTTGAGGATTATTAATTAGTATAATATTTCATGTTCATTCTGAGACTAGCTAGCATACAAAATATTGCATAAACACACACAATTTTAAAACAAATTTTTTGTCCAAAAACTAGTACATGGTCACCACTTTTCTTCGGCATTTTAAGTTCAAATTTTTTTAGCTAGGTGATCAGGCTCCCGTACTAATCTATTTGAGAGGCTATATCAAATGAAAATAAAGCACTCGAATAAAGACTACTTACAAGCATTTTAAGAAAGGCACACTAAAAAAAAGGACATTAACATAAAATAGCATAGTTCAGGCTTAAGCAATAGCTTTTTATTTGCTTGTTTGTTATTTTTTAGTATCATAGTTGTTGTCTTATTGGTTTATTTGTTTGCTAAGAATATCTTTACTAGAGCAATAAAAAGCATTAATGAGAAAGAAAAGAATTAGATCAAGGTTACTGTAGTATACGCCAAACACCAACCCATTGTTTTTATATATAGATATATTTATATATTCTTTATTTTTCTCTTTAGAAATTCTAAAACAAGCTATAGCACAGTAGTACTCATTAACCAGCTAGAACCAAACAAAAGGCATATCTTAGTTTGTCACTTTGTACATGGTTCAAAATATTTAAAGTAGGTGCAAATATATATTAATAGAATATTTCTCTAATTGGTGTACCTGACTACTATATATATACACAAAGGCTCATGAATATCATCTACAAGCACAGTTGTAAACGGTGCTAGCTAGCTGTAAGGGGTTGGGCCGGCAATTTGATCATATCAAGAGTGAAAAACTTGTGTGAACGCGGATCATAGATCCAAATCAAGTTAATCAAACACAATGTTTGAGCCTTTGATGACTACCAATACAATAGTATTAGCTTTCCTTTTTGGCTTAGTCACGAGTTTGGCCTCTCATCTTCTCATGAAATTCTTGGCCAAATTACCTGCAAACCCTCAAACCTTACCTCGTGGTACCATGGGATTGCTGCCCTTTTTTGGTGAGACTCTTGGCTTCCTCAAGCCTCACAGTTCAAACTCTTTGGGGACCTTCCTCCAAGATCGTTGCTTGAGGTGATTTTTCTTTTCCTTCTCTTTCATATATTGAATAAAGTAATAACTAGTATTGTGTATGAACATGTTTTGGACCTCATATATTCATTTTGGGATATATCTATATATATATATGTAGGTACGGAAGGGTGTTCAAATCACATCTCTTTGGTTCACCAGCCATAGTTTCATGTGATCTTGAGCTCAATATGTTTATTCTTCAGAACGAAGAGAAGCTATTCCAAGCATATTATCCCAAGGCCATGCATGGTATTCTTGGAAACTATTCTTTACTTGTTGTGTCTGGAGATCTTCACAAGAAGCTGAGGAATACTATTGTCAGCTTCATCAGCTTATCGAAATCCCAACCAAAATTTCTTTGGTGTGTAGAGAAGCTGTTGATCTCCATGATCAAATCCTGGAATGACCGTACAGAAGTTGCCTTCTTTAAAGAAGCCAAAACGGTAAGAATTCTTTTCTTTGTTTCACCTAGACACACACACATATATATAAAGGAACATATATATGCACCTATATATATGTGTGTGTGTGTGTGTGTGAGTTGTGACCTGATTCGTATAATATTAATCTTGTCAATGTTTTGTAATTCAATATGCAGTTAACACTCAGTTTTATGGTGAAGAGTCTTTTGAATATTGAACCCGGTGAGCCTTTAGCCTCAAAGATTTTAGAAGACTTTGAAACATACATGAAGGGATTTGTTTCTTTGCCCATTTTAATCCCTGGGACTTCATATTACAAGGCAGTAAAGGTACACAATTTAATGTTGCATGATCATGAGTCCTCTTAAAAGGAAAAAAAAAACACCAATAAATTCCAAATCCTATATATAAAAATATATATAGAAATATAATTAATGATCTTTTTGTGAAAATATATACGTACATTATTTACTGGATTTTTCAGGCTAGAGAGAGGCTTTCTTCCATTGTTACTGAGATTATTAAAGAGAGGGTTCTGAAAAAGCAAGTGGGGCTTGGTGATGATGAAGATGACTTTTTAGATTTGATATTGACAAAGGAGAATTTAAGTGATGAAGAGAAGTTGAGCATTGTACTAGATATCTTACTTGGTGGATACGAGACAACCGCAACTCTTATGGCCTTAGTGGTCTACTTTATTGGCCATGCACCTCATGTGTTTGACATATTAAAGGTACCTTTCTTTGTCTCTTTCCATCTTCTTCAAGTACGCGTGCATGTATGTAGTACTATAGACTATAGTCTCCACTTGCATGTCATTATTCTTCTTTCTTTGGCTTAATTTGGCCAAAAATTATGTATCTATATACGCAGGAAGAGCATGAATCAATAAGGCAAAGCAAAAAGGATGGGGAACCCTTGAATTGGGAGGATTACAAGAAAATGGAGTTTACTTACCATGTAAGAAAAAAATTGTCATCACGGTTAAATATTGGAGTACATATATATATGATGCTTCTCATGATTCAAGGATATCTATAACATTGTTACTACTAATTGGAGTTTTATAAATATGGAATATAAATATTACTGAAAGATACATATATATATGATATTATATGATTGTAATAATCAGGTCACATGTGAAGCCATGAGGTGTGGGAATGTAGTCAAATTCGTCCACAGGAAAGCTCTTCAAGACGTGAAATTTAAAGGTGCATGTACATACATAAATGATATATTTTTTTTTTGGTATATATAGATTATTTATTGATATATAGATTATATAGATGATATATAGATTATTTATTGAGTTTTTATTATATATGGCGGATCTTTGTACAGACATTATCTTAAAACAATATAAATTAATGGTCTTGAATTGTTTCAGATATTGTCATACCCTCAGGATGGAAAGTCCTTCCGATATTTACGGGCGTGCATGTTGATCAATCACTTCATGACAAACCCCACGAGTTTAATCCTTGGCGATGGACTGTACGTACCATCTCCTTCCGCACCTTATTAAATATACAAAAAAAAAAAAAAAAATTAAATAAATAAACAGGTAGTAATAATGGGATTTGGGTTCAATATATTGCTTTTAGGAGGAAAAAAAGACTGGTTAGTGGGATAATAATATAATACTAATAAACTGGTTGCTTTCCTATTAAACAAAGGTCTAGTATATATAAATATATGTATTTATATTTACATTTGTATCATATAATGTAGATAGGTATGTAAGAAGAACCCGCATATATATGTAAAGCCTATTCTACAAAAATTGTTTTTTTTTTGTTTTAATTCCTTTTTGCCCCTAACTGACATGATTCATATATTATATATTAATATATACATATATATATATATATGTATGTATGTATTGGTATATGCTGGGTGCGTCATTGACAAAGGATAAAGAAATGCGAAAGAAGGTGACACCCTTTGGTGGTGGACCAAGGCTTTGTCCGGGGGCCGACTTGGCAAAGGTGGTGATCGGATTCAGCCTTCATCATATTGTCCTTAATTATAGGTAATTAATTAAATTAGACTATACATAAAATAAGTTTCTTCAGCTATTATTATTATTAAGTCCCCTCAATATGTTTGACACGCTTGCTTTTGCATGGAATTACAGATTCCACCCAATGAGATTTCACTTTTTTGCGCTCTCTGCAGCCCACTTAGGAACCACATAATTGAGTTTAATTCTCCTTCGTCTAATTTCTAAATGCCCGGCCATTTTCAAGCCAATTTTTTACCACATATGTATATGCCAATTTTGTCTTAATTCTAAGTTTGCTTTTTTATGATTAACTACTTTAAGTCCTAATAAGCTAGCTATATATAAAAGCACATTTTTATGGCACAAATAACCAGTACTGATTAATATTAATGGTTTCATTTGGTTATTTTAGTATATATAAGGTTTTTTTCGAATGATCATGAGTAGTTGAGTTCACAAATATAGATGCTATTAGAAAAAAGTTATTAGTGTTACTCTAATGTGTCTTGTACTAGGTGGAAGACGAAAGCAGATGATTTCCCGCTTGCTTACCCGTATGTGGAATTTCAGAGAGGTTTGATTTTGGAGATTGAACCAGCTTCTAGCTAGCGGAAATATTAATTTGGCAAATGAAGATATATATATATATATTAGCAACCTATATATATATATATATTTATAAATGTACATGACCATCATGTCTGTGCCTTGCTATCTGGCTATTTGAGTGAGTAATGGGTAGCCGGGGTCTCAATTAGTTGATTAATTATAAGCTAAGGATGTCTTCAATTAAAAGTTTTTTGTTTTTCAAGTTATGTACGTACATATAAATAAAATGTAATTTCTTTGCAGGGATTAAATTTAACAGACGCATTGTTTTCTGACCGAGCAATTACAAGAGTGCCCAAATCATCTATCTATTTTAGTATTTCAATTCATCTTTAATCGGTAAATATATGGATCTAACACACGTACGTACATTATTTAAAATTTGAAGCTATCTATATCAGCTTTTTAATTAATTTAAAATTTTAATTAATACGATATGTTATCTATTCACTTGTTGGATATAAGATGAGACACAAAAATTAGACAGAAATTATTTGCATTCAGTTAATTTATATATATATATAATAGCCAATTCGGTAAGTTTTTTTTTTTTTTTTTTACCTATGTGTAGATTTTTTTTTAGCCATTGGATCACCATTAGATGATGATCCAACGATTATAATGAGGTGCATAAAAAGACGTGCATCATTAATTTTCTCTCTCTTATTTTTTACAATAAAAAAATGTGTAAGATAAATTTTCATTGGCCAAATAAATATCTATGCATAGATAAAAAAAAAAAAAAAAAAAAACCTAGTGGATTGGTGCCCTATATATATATATTGAACATGTCTTTTCAGTAACAAACTGGATAAAAGTTACTTTTTTCATCGATTGGTTATACTAGAATTATGAATATGATCGACTTACAGCTTTTTAAAATTGACTATATAAACGACAATATATGTAGTAATACACGTATAAATTACATCTAGAGTAGTTATTCATTTCATTTGGCACTCATAAATTATGTGATCGGTAGTCAATTTAGTGACATACATACAAATCTAGCCAGAGACAGAAGTAGAAAATCAACGCACCCAAGTACTATAGTTCTTTTTTTTTTTTTTTTTGGATAAACAGTACTATAGTTTGTGATAGGTGTATATAGTGTACGTATATATATATATATTTTTATATTTATCTAGAGATTATAGAAAGTCAACTGCTTGTTACATAGGAGGGGAGAAAAAAATATACACTTTCAATATGCATGTCATCATGTTTGCGCGACTCTAGCTTTTTTTTATATATAATAAAAAAGACAGATGAGATTCTGGTGATGGTCACTTCAAGAGTCATTCTCATTCGGTTGGGTTTTCAAAGGACGACGTAGGAGTTCGAACTCTTGACATCACCTTTTTTATATAAAATAGAACATCTTGTCGCTTCGACCAAGAATGTGTGACTCTAGCTATAATAAGTGTTATGTGAATATTGTATCCGAAAAAAACAAAAGGTCTTACGTGAATATTTTCCATTCCACTTAAACGTACTTTTCTCGTAGCTCATGTATACAATTGTACATAAAAATATAAAAAGCGTGCTAAATGTGCCTCTAAAAATTAATGTGAAAGTCAACAACTAGCTAGAAGAAATTATATCACAAAGCTGCCTTTGAATATCGGGCCGTCAGTACTCCAGTTGTCCTTATTAATACATTATAGTAGACTAGCAGTAGTGTTACAATTCTAGCTTGAAAAAAAAAAAAAAATCATTGGATGCATTGAGAGAAATTCATGTTAATTATTAGTTATATTTGATTTGGTCATGAATAGTAGACCTCAACCCGCAAGCCGAAATTATTTAAGAGAGGTGTCAAAACCGAGTAAATTGGAAGTATGGCATACCAAATATATTAATTAAATTACTCTCGTTTTTAATTGTGATAAATTAAATAACTTATAATTAAATCAACTTAAATAAGTGAAAGCCAGCAAAATCGCATTGTTTGGCTAGCTGCACAAGAAATTTATAAATGGGGCATATGTATTTGCCAAATATATATACACAAAGGAAATTAATATAGCCAATAGAATAATATCAATTAAGGGACCGTTTAGAATTACCTTTTTATAGGTTTGGTTGATTTGTTATATTTGTTTTACTTTTTTCCCTAATATTTCCTCCTTTTAGGAGGCACGTCCATTTTTTTTTTTTAAATAAAAAGGTCGGTTTTTATTATTTATTAATTTGTGGAAAACTAGACTAGTCGGGCTTAGAGGTGGCAAAACGGGCCGGGCCAAACGGGCCGGCCC
>JXTC01000553.1:90180-105894 GCA_002914845.1 Trema orientale | reverse complement strand
AAGATCTAGGGTTGGAGGTTTGATCATCATCAACAAGGAGATCAAGAAGGAGGACGCTACAAAAGGTAAATCCTAATCCCATCTCTAGGATTTATGCATCTAGATTTGATTTATGTTATACATGATCCTGTATATGATATATGCATGTAATATGGTTATGAAAATTATTTTCATATAAAAAATTTTAAAACCTAAATTCGTTAATTATTCCGCTGTGTTCATGATGTGATCATGTGTTTTTCATAATTTGCATGCATGTATGTTATTGCCCTAAGTGTTAGGCAATTCCAGCAGGATGTCGATGGATTTACACTGTGAAGTATAAGGCAGACGGTACAATCGAACGTTTTAAAGCAAGACTGGTGGCAAAAGGATACACTCAAACCTATGAGATTGATTACACAGAGACATTTGCACCTGTAGCAAAAATCAACACAATTCGTGTCTTGTTGTCTTTATCTGCAAACTTGGATTGGCCATTACAACAATTCGATGTGAAGAACGCTTTTCTACATAGTGAATTATCTGAAGAAGTCTACATGGATCTCCAACCAGGATGCATGATATCCGACAAATACGGCCGAAAGTAAAATCATTGTATGGTTTGAAGCAATCTCCAAGAGCATGGTTTAGAAGGTTCACGAAGTCTATGATAGTTTTTGGCTACCATCAAAGCAATTCAGATCATACGCTCTTTCTCAAAAGACGACATAGTAAGATCACTGCACTTATTATATATGTAGATGATATGGTGGTTACAGGGAATTATCATGAAGAAAGGAAAGCTTTACAGAAATATTTGTCTAAAGAATTTGAAATGAAAGATCTAAGCCCTCTGAAATATTTTCTTGGAATTGAAGTATCTCGATCTAATAAAGGAATATTTCTATCCCAAAGAATTTATGCCTTAGATCTATTACAAGAGACCTGTATGTCAGCATGTCAACCAGTTGATACACCAGTGGAAGAAGGTTTAAAATTATGTGTTGAGTCCAACCAAGTACCAGCTGATAAAAGAAGATATCAAAGGCTTGTAGGAAGATTGATGTACTTATCACATACAAAACCATATTTAGCTTCTGCTTTGAGCATTGTTAGCCAATTTATGCATAATCCTGGAGAATAACATACGAATGCAGTCACATGCATTTTGAGATATCTGAAGTCTGCTCCAGAAAAAGGGATATTGTTCACAAAAATCCTAGATTATCAAAGCATAAAGGTATATACTGATGCTGACTGGGCTGGTTCTCTAGATGACAGGTAGGAGGTAATCTTGTGACATGGAGGAGCAAGAAACAAAATGTTGTAGCTCGCTCAAGTGCAGAAGCAGAATTCAGAGGTATGGCACTTGGACTTTGTGAGGCGTTATGGTTAAGACTTCTCTTACAAGATTTGGGTTGTCTATCAGAGTAACCTATCCAACTGTTTTGTGATAATAAAGCAGCATGTGATATTGCCCATAATCCAGTACAATATGATCGTACCAAGCATGTCGAGGTGGACAGATTTTTTATAAAAGAGAAGTTGGATGGAAAGATTGTTGAGTTACCTAGAATACGATCAGATGACCAACTAGCCGATATCCTCACCAAAGCAGTCTCAAGGAACATGTTTTCAAAAATTTTAGATAAATTGGGCATGTGTGATATCTACGCACCAACTTGAGGGGGAGTGTTGAAGTAAAATGAACTTTTATCCTCTTTTTCCTTGTTTTATAGGATTGTGCTACTCTCATGAAATTGTGGCTAGTATTAGGGAAATTGTTCCTGCTAGAATCTAGGGACATGTTTTGAGAGTATTATGTCATGAACTCTCTATATATATGTTGTACACATCTGGCTTAAATGAATGAATACAAATATTATCATTCCTCAATTCTTGAGACTCCAAATTAAGATATATAGTTCATATGAAGATAATTAGTGAATGACTAAATGGTAATTACATTCGTCCAAAAAAGTTGGGCGAAAAATAAAAGAAAAAGAGAAAAGAAGGAGGATATATATCTATTTAAGTTTAGATATTATATATATGTATAGGGTGATAACTAGACAAGAAAATATCATAAAGCTATACTTTTGTATAGCCTCCTCTTAAGCAAATTGAAATTAATAAAAGTTTGCGGCCACATATATTTTGGTCTATATATCATGGTATGCAAGCTAATGTAGTTAAATAGTTCTTGTCTCCGTAACTCACGTTGGATGTAAGATTTGGGGTATTATGAATTGATTTCCTATACTTATATATGTCTTAAAAATTGAAAAGGACGAATAAGACTAGTGATAATCTACAGTAATCTCAGCTCTTTCTGACTTCTAAGTTTTGAATTGAATTTGCCATTCTTGTGAAAATTTAATGAAATAAGTTTATGTATGGTTACACAAAATATAACGAGGGATGAATCTTAGATCTTGCTCATCTACGTGCCAATTATCATATCATACCAGTCTCCAGTATAGGCTGGCTAACAATTGCATTAGCAATCATTATTCTCAAGTACTCTTTGATAACATGAAAAAATAAAAACAAAAATCTTGGCCCCCTTTTTGAAGCCGAGCACATAGTATTACAAACCTGACCGTTGTTTGTTCTTACAGAGAATCAACGACAAAAATATACTTTTGCCAAATTTATAGAAGGAAAAAAAAAAAAGGCTATGTTTAGTATAGAAGAAAGAATGTAGGAGGGGAGGAAAAATTAGAAGGGAAGAAAAAATTAGAATGGAAAGAAAATGTATAAGATGAAAAAGAAAGAAAAGTGTCTTTCTTCCATTGTTGTTTGTGTTAGGGTTTATGCCTAAAAGCATGTATATTTTGGATATTTGCTGAATTAATAAAATGACAATTTTTCTATTTGAATTTGTGCATAATTGGTATGTCTTTAAATATCAGAAAATTCCTAGTTTATTTATGTGACCACAAATTTAGTATATAAGTGTTATATACATGAGGATTAAATTTATAGATAATAAACAAAATATAGTCCATAATAATTAATTAAAGTTTGGGATCTTTAATTAAATATTATTAGTACGGTCCATTAACATTGAGAATGTAATAGTCTTATCCGGACTATTGATGTGTTGACATCACAATGGAGGTACTTTATATAATTCGATTGTATAGGACTGGACCAGACATGATTTGAATCTCACATAAATTCCGTTAACTGTTGAGAGTTCAAATAATGTCACTAGATGATCATATGTAGATCAATCTTAATCCTGAGTAGTTATAGACTCCTATTTATAACATTATGTTCTTTGATATACTTGTTAAAGGTTTGTTTTTTAAACAGATCGAAATACTTGTATCTTGGGAGCATGATGAGATGAGTAGCTGGGAATGTAGCTTACAGATATGGAATCCATTCCTTCCATTAGGAAGCTAGAAAGATGATTCCCTTGTGTATTGATTCAGGACTTGAACAGTTTGAGTACTCAATTTATAATAGATTTATAAATTAATTGTTCATTAGAGAATCAATGGTACACAAGGATAAAGATGTAATTGGAGAGGTAAACGGAATATAACCTAGCTCCAATTATGAATTGTCTATGGAGGATTGAACTACATGTAATGATTAAATCAATGGACTGCTCGCTGTTTTCTGAGTAAATTAATTCTGTAATTTCAAGAGTGCAATTCCAGATTTTTAGTGGAGTAATACTGGAATTAATAAATTAGACAAATTAATTAAAGAGTTTAATTAATTGTCATAATTTATTGGAGCTTGAATTACAGGTCCATAGGTCTCTAATTCCACCTCTTACAAAAACTGTACTGGATATTACATTATTTCTGTTACTGCACACTTTATGTAGATAAATAGTTTATCTATATGTAATTAATAATTGTTATTAATTAATTAAATAATTTTAAATTAATTAATTTAAATTTATGGAAGGGTAAGTTTCCTAATTTGTTTAAACTTTGAATTTAAAAATATCTAATTATCAGATAATTAGATAAATAGAAATTGAGAACTGACTGAAAGTGAAATATTTATCTATTAGTTTATATAGATATAGATATATATATATATTAATTAATTAGATTAATTAATTTAAATATATATATATATAAAATCATATTATTAAATATAAAAAAAAGGGAAACTAACGTTTTTAAAGTTAACGTTTTTTTAAAGTTTTATATATATATATATTAATTTGATTAATATAATTATTTATTAAATAGTTTAATAAATAGATATATATATATATATATATATATAAAGGAAATCTTAGTAGAATAAGGATAGGAGATACACCACGTATTATTATATATAGAGCCTCCATAAATTAGAGAGAAGAAGAGGAGTGTCTTCCTATTCTCTATAGAACAAACTCTTGCAATCTCATGTGTTGAGAAAATTACAAGTGCCTAAAGTGTGAGTTTAAGAAATTGTACGCAACGTCCACACGTTCATCCAGTTGTGCTTGAGGCTTGGATTGGAAGATCGTGGTTTCGAAGATAATAAAGCTAGGATCCGCTGATAGGCTACAAGAGGTATTTGATCTATTCTCTTTGTGTGTTCCTATTTGCTATGAGTTAATACTATGCACTCATATAGTCAATTATTTTGAGAAAATTTTTGATTATTCCTGGGCCAATCTTCCGCTGCGAAAATCGTTTTTAATCCAACAGTTTGGTATGTAAGAAGGAAAGAAAACTAGTATATTTTAAAATGACTGTTTTGCTATTTTTATTAAAATTTTAAAAGTAATGTGCAAAGTTAATTTGGTAAATTCACTTTAAAATATTAGTAAAAAAAATTCTTCCCCATTTTCTCTCTATTTTTGGGAGGAAAATATTTGAGTGGGTCTCACCATTTTTTTTCTTCCCCTTTTCTCTCTCATTTTCTCTTCCCTTCCCTTTTCCCTTCTACCAAACATCCCAAATTTTATTTTTCTCAATTTTTCCCTCAAAACTTTTCTTTCTTCTCCCTTTTCCTTTCTATCTAACATAGCCTGCGTTTTTAGGTCTGATATATGTAGAGGCTCGTTTCTACAATTACGGAATTAGGCCGTGAGCAACCTGTCAAAACTAAAAGATGTAGGAGTTCAATTGGGAACACCAGGGTGGTGCCAGCCAAAAAGACTCCGACACTCAAGTCAAAATGCAACTTAAGAAGATATGAATATGACAAAGCATATAAGTAATTTAATGAATAGAAATATAAGTCTGGATGCAGAGTCCTATTGCTAGACTATGGATGAATTTAGATATCTTAGATGGCTCCAAGATAAATTCTATGATCTTAAATTTGAGAGGTGAATGTTGATATGAATCAAAGAGAAAGAGAGAGAATGCAAGAGTAGGCTATTCCAAATTTCTTATATCCCCCTTAGGTGCGTTTCGATTCCTACTTATAGGAGTATTCTCAGACCCGTTGAAGGCAGCTATCTTATTTTGAATTTGGTAAATATTTGGGGGCAGTTGTCATGCTCCGAAATTGGTGAATTGGTGACAGTTGGAGACAATTTGTCCTACTCTAAAATTATGAGTGTGTGATCCCTTATTTTGAATTAATCTCGCGGACTAAGTCAGAGATTTTTGATTGAGAATATCTATATGCTTTGTCGGGTCTCACATTCTGGTTGTGGTCGGATCGGGTCTTCGGCGGAGTCCTTGGCCAGTTGGTTAATTGGACTTTGGCTATTAGAGATAATTTCATGGGTTGGGCGTTATGAGCCCATTTCTTATTTGGCCTGATTATAGTGTCAACGAGCATTTAGATGCAACGGTCCATTCCATTTGGACTTTTAATTATCTAACCATTTTTTGACCACTACAATATATAGCAAAATAAACAAAGAAACCACATAAAATTGAATTAAACTTATGTAGTTAATATTTGTTATTTATTAATAAAGAGGTTTGGAATTCAAAGATTTAAGATTTTCAATATTAGAAATTGGTATGATTACCAATTAGAATAAATCTACAACGATAATATTGGTTGTACACTTGGAAGTTTTGCACTGTAAATAAGTTCTTTTCATGAATAATATGATGAGATATGCTTTATCTTTGACATAGCTTAACCCAATGTTAAGAGCATCTACAAGACTACAATGGACATGTTATTTCTTATGCTAATGCCAAATTTTAGAATTTAAAAGGAAAAAAAAAGTGTATTCAATGGCTTGCTAAATTTAGCGTAAATTTTAGCAGATGCAAATTTTTAGCATCAATTCACAGTATTGTCATACGATGAGTAAATAAAGGATTAGGTTATAGAGCAATATAGTTAGTAAGATCAAAGCATAATATGTATAAAAACACTATTTGTATATAGAACATCATTTTTTTTTAACATGATAGAACTGGATCATAGTCCAAAAAGTAAATTTGACATTAGCTCACCCTTATGCATTGAAAATGGTCAAACAATAAGATATTTTTGGGGTGAAATCAAGGATGACCCAGCTCTAGAAGGCAGAAACTAATTTCCTCATATAATGGTGTCAACAAAGACTGTTCCAAGTTGAGCCGTCCTTTTTTTTTTTCACAATAATTTTTATGCAATGTTAACTATCATTTTCAGCAACTAAATTTTTCCTTTAAAATTGATTTAAATTGGGAAAACCAACAAACAAAATAGAGTTTTTAAAAAATAAAAAATGGAATAAATTGGAGCAAATAAAATAACTTTTATACACATTTAGTTGGGTCTACCAAATAGCATGAACCTAATGAGTATTTATAAGAAATGGGCTCTTTTTCAGATCAATTTAAAATTACCGTTTTTTTACACCTATTTAATAAATGCCGTTTTATAATTTTGCTTTGATAAATGACGGTTTTTTAGTTGATCTTTTTTTATGAAGTAAATCAATTTTTAATAAAATAAATCAATTTTGAAAAATTAAATGAATTTTTTTTTTAAATAAATTAATATATTTTGATATACTAAATATGAAATTCGGTGATTTTTCAAATTATTTTCAAAATTCGGCGTGTTTGAACAATGGTCATTTTGCACCCATGATCCAAACTTCGGCATTTGGCTAAAAGGTCCTAGTCTAATTAAGCTTAGGCCCTTTACGAACTAGGTCTAGCCCAAGCTCTTTACATTGGAGGGTTTAGCCTGGACATATATGTGGTATAGGAGTAATTTGAGCAAAACTGACTGTTTACTTATTATTTTTGACGATGACTTTTTTTTTTTTTTTTGGTAAAACGAAAAGGACAGATGAGATCCTGGTGGGGGGCCACTTTCCAGAGCCATCCCCATTCAGTTGAGCTCCCAAGGACGACATGTGGACTCGAACCCTTGACCTCACCATTTCTAAATGAGATAAGGCCTTAAGGTAGAGCGCCTTATCACTTCGACCACCTCTTAAGAGTGACAATAACCTTTTTAAGACTGTCACAAAATTTATGATAAATGGTCACAATAGTTGTGATGATGTAGTCACAAATATATGATAACCGGCAATAAAATTTAGAGAAGTCCCTGAAGGAAAGCATTAGTCATAAATTTTTCATTTCTGCCTTAAGAAAAAAAAAACACTCTTTAATCCGTCAATTTCCTAACAAACAATGGGCCTGTTTGGCATAGCTTCCAAAGATCTTTTGGAGCCCAAAAGTTATTTTTGGGGGTGTTTGGATGAATTGTCAGAAGATCTTTTTTTAATTAGAAGATCTTTTTAATGAAGCATGGACCCACTAGCTTTTCTAGGAAGATCTTCCAGAGCTTTTACTTCAGGAAGTAAAAGTTATCCCAAACGGGCCCAATGAGTGATGCCTCTAGAATTTGCTTTAGACAAAAGATACACGTACTTTATGGGATAAACATAGGAAAATTTAGCAGTAAGATATATTCCATATACTTATAGATACTAATATTTTTTATATTCCCTATACTTATAGATACTAATATTTTTTTAACTTACCTTAAGACGAAAAAAAAAACTCAGTTGTCAATTTTATTTAAACTTTTAGCTACAATACATTATCCTCCACTCCACTTTCTTTAAATTTATTTGACCAACAAATTTATGATTATAAAATTTCAAATAAAAAAATAAAAACAACAAGGTTTGGCACTTTTTATGAAAGAACCCAAACTTTTTCATTAATATCAAATAAAAATTTTTATTTGTGTTTTCCCATCAACTTCACTAGATCTATATATGAGATCAAAATTGGAGTTTAAAACTATTGAACAAAACGTCTCTATGTTAAAATTGTCGACTGACATCCACATATTTAGCTAAATGGCAGCCATTTAGATCAACTAATGGTTTGTATATTTGAAAAATCCAACTATGACCATTTTCTATTCACAAAAATGATTATTTTATCTAATTTTAAAAGGCAAAGATATTTGTTTTCAACAACTTTAAACTCTAATTTTTATTACGTTTGTGGATTCATTCAAATTTGATTATTAAAAAAAAGAAAAGAAAAAAGAATATTTTATTTTATATTAATAAAAAGAGTGGGTTTCTCAAAATAGCCTAACATTGTGTTTTTTTCTCAAAATATTTTCCCATAAATGATTTAAGGATATATTGTTGGGAATATGCCCTAGAAAGCAGTTTCTTTGTTTGGCATTTTAAACAATATTTATTGGATTTAAGTGTTATCTATTTGTTGTTAATAAATTTCATATTGTGTCTAAATTATATACCTGTGATGTATATGTTTTCTATTATGCAAACGTCTAAAAGTTTCCACGACTAATAATGAGTAATAAATAACTTTTCGTGTGAAGTGTTCACATGTGGGATACTAAATTCTTTATTTCATTATGTCTAAATTAAAAGTTCACATTCTGCATATAAAGATGGAATACTTTATTTTGCCATAGAATGTAGTGTTGTCTATTTCAACAGGATTGATAAAGTCTCCAATCATCGAAGTGTCTGACTTCGGATAGAAACACTAGTGCGTTGTAAGAAAGTTATAAGTGCATTGAACTCGACCAAGTGAAAATAGAATTTGAGGTTAAGTGACGTAACTCAATATTCTATCTTTCACTAATCTATCACTATTGTAAGATTACCTTAATCCTAGTGATTGTCGGACTTGCTTTCATGAGTTTTATCTTTTTGACATACTAAATGACTAGTTCCGATTATATGATTCGAACTCCGGTATCTTGGAAGATAAGATTTATGAATTGACGAGAACGCCCTTCATGATTTAGACATCATTCATATAATGTCACTTTGAGTTTTTTCAAGGACTTGGATAATAAAAAATCAAGCGTTAGGTATTCACTTTGTGAATTTGACTATATTTGTATGGGCAGTTACAAACACCATAGTCAAGTATTATCCATTAGATAAAAAATGGCAACATAAAGGTAAATATGTACTAGAGGGGTAATACGGTAATTTCACCTCACTAGTATGGCATTGCATCGGTGGTATATCTGCAGGTATAGTATATGCTAAATAGATCAAGTTAATTAAAGTGTTAATTAGCTTCACAGAAAGTATATGACATTTAGTCTAAGAATGCAATATTGGGCCTATAGTGGAGTGTCTCAATATTAATAGATAAGGCTCGGTCATAATTAAGAGTTAATTATAACTATGGGTAGTTGGCCCACTAGAGCGTAGACTATTTGGATCCATAAGGTCCCATGTCTAGCTCACATATAGCCCAATAATAATTGAATGGTCAGTTGAGCCCAATAAGCCCATTGGGGTTTACATCACTTTAATACTTAAGAGAAAAGTTCTCATAAACCTCTAAACAGTTCTACACGCCACTCTCAGTCATAGAGATTGTAGAAAATGTGAGACATAGAGGAAAAAGAGAGTGTGAGATAACCGAGCCACCGCAAGAGAAATTCCGAGCTCGTTCATGGCTGCCGAGGGAGAGATACCTATGGCCGTAGACGTGCAATCAAGAAGAAAGAAGAACGTCTTCCGGATCGTCCACTCTTCTCTCGTTGGGAATCAAGAAAGGTGCCCACTCGCTGGATCATTCAACGGGCTTCAGAGAATAGACGGGAAGGCTCAATGGTTGTGAAGCGCTTCTAGGTTTTATCTAAACCAAGATCCATGAATTGATTTATGTTAGATCAACGATCCTATGTTTTTGTTTTGTAAAGTTTCAAGAAAAATTTTAAAATATCTATTCCGCTCAGATCTTGATTTGTTTACAAAACTGCAGAAATCGTTTGCGGTAAAATCATTTTTCAAAAATTTGTTTTCGAAATTACTAGCACTATATATATATATATATTAATTTTGGAAAAGAATCCAATAGTATATTTAAAAAGGAGATAACTGTAAATCCCTTTTATATTTTAGTATGTAGTGGTCAAAAAATGATTCAGTAATTTAAAGCCTATAAATGATGGGCTCATCAAACTAACAATACCCTTTGATACCTCAATTAGGCCAAATAGCTAACAGATAGGCTCCATAAGATTCAACTCATGAGGTTGAAATCAATTCCTTAGAAGATCATGTCCAATCAACCCACCAGCCAAAGACTTCACCCAAGACCAGGTCAAACCCACAACTAGACGAATCCCAACGAACTAGAGAGATCTCCTCAACAGAATCAAGATCTCTGACCTAGTGCGAAGGGCTGATTCAAAAAGAATGTTTCAGAGCGGAACAACTGTTTTCAACAGGTTTTGGAAGACTTCTATAAGTAGGAGCGAAAAAGACACCTAAAGGGACATCTGAACTCTAACTCTCTTTCTCGTCGCACAACATTTGACTATCTCATTCTTATTTTCTAGAACAGTCTTACGCTTTTGCTTCTGGTCTATTTTACATCATCGTTAATATCCATTTCTCGAAGACCAAGGTCTTAGAGTCTATCTCGGCACCGCTCTAAGATATTTACATTCATCCATAGTCAGCTATCAAAGGCTTTGTTCCCTAATCTCTATTTTTTTTTATCTTCATTGTTGTTTTAATTGTATATTTGATTTTCCATATTTACATTCTCTTGATTCGATCATTTGAGCATCGGAGTCCCATTGGCTAGCACTACCTTAGTGTTCCCAATTGAACTCTTATGTCTTTTGATTTTTGACAGGTTACTTCTAGCCTAATTCTGTGATTGTAGAAACGAGCCTCTACATAGTAAAATACAAATTTTTACTGACGTGTTTTTAAAAATTGGCTTCAATTTTATTCCTTAGGTTAGATTTGGTAAAAATTACATTGTAAAATGACATAATACCCTTAATTAAAATTAATTAAATAGTTTAATTACATTCCTTAATCCAACAACAAAAATTATATAATTTTTTTAAGTATAAATTCAAATATTTCAAATTTAAGCTATTTGGGTAAGTTTAATAAATAATTTGATTATCGGACAAGGGTACTTTCATCATATTTAATAAAAATTGACAAAAATCAATGAAAATTTGTCATAATTCTTAATCCAATTTGACAAACTGATGGAATACATTTTGTATTTCTTAAAATAATATGGTGAAAATGAGCATTTTGCTAAAACACAACGAGTGTTTTTAGTCTTTTTCCTCTTTAAAATATGAGGGAAGCCTTCATAACTTGCTAGCTTTTTTCTTTAATTAAAATAAAATTTTAAAAGAAACCTATTTTTTGTGGGCTTGTGGCATTAGGCTATGCTTGGTAGCAAAGGAAAGAAAATGAGATGAAACGAAAAAATAGGAGGAAAAGAAATGTATACGATGGAAATGATAATGTATTTCCTTTGTGTTGTTTGCTATTCATAAAGGAACGAAAGCAATAAAATAATGAAATTACAAAATTCATCCATTTAAACTACAATACTCTATTTTGAAATTAAAGACAAATGTGTAATTTTATATTTATTATAAGTGTTAAAACTATTTCTCTCTACTTTTCTCTCCAATTTGGAGAGAATAAAAACTGATGGGAACCATGTACAATTTCTTTCCATCCATTTTTCCCTTCTTTCATATTTTTTCTCCTACCAAATACCCATATTTTCGTTTTCTTTATCACTTTTTTTCAGACTTTTTTCTTTTCTTACAATTTTCTCTTCTACCAAGCATAGTCTAAATGTCACTAAATTCCTCATATAGTGATTATTTGTTTCATAAATTAAATAAATATAAAGAAATGTCCTTGAATTTACCAATTACTAATAATAAGGTCTTTTTAGTTCGCAAATTTTAGAAACTTGCCAACACAGCTTAAAGAAGAGAACCCTTTTTTGACTGCACATTACAAATATTTTATTCCATCTGTCTTTTAACAATGTCAATAATTTTTGATAGGAAATCAAAATAACATTCTTGTTAGTAATTGATTTGTTCAAGAACTCTTCTGGATATTTATTTAGTTTAAAGGCCAAATGATCATAAAATGAAGGATTCAAGGACTTTTATGCCATACACTTTTATTTATTACTTCTTGGAGAGTTTTATAGAAAAAAAAACCTCATTTTCCTTTTTTTTCATTTTTTTAATTTTTCTTGAAAAATGAAACCATTTTCCCCCAGGTGCGACATTATATAAGGGTTAATGGCAGAAATGGTCCATGAAGTATCTAATATATGGCAACTTGGTCCTCAAAGTATCAATTATAGCAATTAATTTCCTGAAAATTTGTTGCAATTTGATCATTGAATTGTCTGAATCATAATTTATTGTTAAATTTTTGACCAAAAACACACGTTGTGACATCTAAAAGTTTATTTGGAAAGTAATTTGAGAATTTTAACCATAAAATGAACAATTACAAAAAAAATTTCTCTAAATTTGTAATTTCAAGAACCTTAAAATATGTAAAGAATATATTTTTCATTCTCTCCAAATCATTTTGTTTAGTTTATTTCCTTTAAATACTCTTTCGGATACTAACATGCTCTTTATGTATATTTTTTGTCAAAAATTTAATAACAAGTTGTAATTTAGAAAATTCAAGAACCAAATTGCTATAAATCATAAAATTTTAGAGCATAATTCTCATAATTGAAACTTTAAATAGCTTAGGGACCATTGGTGCGATACATAAACCCCAATATATATAAAAGTGTTTTTTTTCAAATATATTTTATTATCTTTTTTATTATTTTAAATAATTTTCGTTAACTTGTCCTCTAGGTTAGGATCGTGGTGTTATAGGACCAACCCAAAAGCCAAAAGTTGCACTGATCACTCAAAATTTGAGCTTCTCTGAGATTTGGATTCTAAATTATCTTCTCAAATCAGATACCCTTTTCTGATTGGAACTCTCTCAGGTAACCCTAATTCTCTCTCATCTTTACATCTTTCCTTTGATCGATTATGTTCTTCTATTCTCTTCGAACGGGACTAATCCCCCGCCTAGGATTTCTGTACTTTTTACAGTTGAATGGTCTATTGAATCAATGGAAATCAATATTGGCATCATATGTTTGTATAAACTCATATTCTTTCCGGGCTTTTCCTACTTAATAGAAGAGAAATCAAAGCATTATAATGGCAATTTCACCATGATCTTCCCAGAGCATACCCGACGTAGGACTTGTGGCGTTACACAATGGGTCTTCGAAGACTCCTATAAGTAGGAGCGAAAACGACACCTATAAGGACATTTGAACTCCAACTCTCTTCCTTCTCGCACAACATTTGACTATCTCATTCTTATTTTCTATGACAATCATACTCTTTTGCTTCTAGTCTATTTCACATCACTGTTAACATCCATTTCTCAAAGACTAAGGTCTTAGAGTCTATCTCGGCGCCGCTTTGAGATATTTGTATTCATCCATAGTTAGCTATCAAGGCTTTGTGCCCTAATCTCTAATTTTTTTTTTATCTTCATTATTGTTTTAATTGCATATTTGATTTTCCATATTTATATTCTCTTGATTCGATCATTTGAGCATCGGAGACCCATTGGCTAGCACGGCACTACCTTAGTGTTCCCAATTAAACTCTTATGTCTTTTGATTTTTGACAGGTTACTTCTAGCCTAATTCTGTGATTGTAGAAACGAGCCTCTACATAGTTAAATACAAATTTTTACTGACGTGTTTTTAAAAATTAGCTTCAATTTTATTCCTCGGGTTAGATTTGGTAAAAATTACATTGTAAAATGACCTAATACCCTTAATTAAAATTGATTAAATAGTTTAATTACATTCCTTAATATAACAACGAAAATTATATAATTTTTTTAAGTATAAATTTAAATATTTCAAATTTAAGCTGTCTGGGTAAGTTTAATAAATAATTTGATTATCTGACAAGGGTTCTTTCATCATAATTAATAAATTTGACAAAAATCAATGAAATTTGTCATAATTCTTAATCCAATTTGACAAACTCATGGAGTACGTTTTGTATTTCTTAAAATAAAATGGTGAAAACGAGCATTTTGCTAAAACACAACGAATATTCTTTAGTCTTTTTCCTCTTTAAAATACGAGGGAAGCTTTTGTAATTTGCTAGCTTTTTTCTTTAATTAAAATACAATTTTAAAAGAAACCTTTTTTTTTTTGTGGACTTGTGGCACTAGGCTATGCTTGGTAGCAAAGGAAAGAAAATGAGATGAAACGAAAAAATAGGAGGGAAAAGAAATATATATGATGGAAATAATAATGTATTTCCGTTGTGTTGTTTGGTATTCATAAAGGAAAGAAAGTAATAAAATAGTGAAATTACAAAATTCACCCATTTAAACTACAGTATTCTATTTTGAAATTAAAGACAAATGTGTAATTGTATATTTATTGTAAGTATTAAAACTTTTCTCTTTACTTTTCTCTCCAATTTGGAGAGAATAAAAATTGGTGGGAACCATGTACAATTTATTTCCATCCATTTTTCCTTTTTTTCATATTTTCTCTCCTACAAAATACCCATATTTTTGTTTTCTTATCACTTTTTTTCTACTTTTTTCTTTCCTTCTACTTTTCTCCTCTACCAAGCATAGCCTAAATGTCACTCAATTCCTCACATAGTGATTATTTGTTTCATAAATTAAATAAATATAAAGAAATGTCCTTGAATTTACCAATTACAAATAATAAGATCTTTTTAGTTCGCAAATTTTAGAAACTTGCCAGCACATCTTAAAAAAGAGAACTCTTTTTTAACTGCACATTATAAATATTTTATTCCATCCATCTTTTAACAATGTTAATAGTTTTTGATTGAATAAAATAACATTCTTGTTACTAATTGATTTGTTCAAGAACTGTTCTAGATATTTATTTAGTTTAAGGGCCAAATGATCATTAAATGAAGAATTCAAGGACTTTCATGCCATAAAACTTTTATTTATTATTTATTGGAAAATTTTATAGAAAAAAAACCTCATTTTCCTTTTTTTTTTTAATTTTTTAATTTTTTTTAACTTTTCTTGAAAAACGAAACCATTTTTCCCCTATAGGCGTGACATCTTATAAGGGTTAATGGCTGAAATGATCCATGAAGTATCTAATATATGGTAACTTGGTCATCAAAGTATCAATTATAGCAATTAAGTTCCTGAATTTTTTGATTTGTTATAATTTGATCATTGAATTGTCTAAATCATAACTTATTGTTAAATTTTTGACCAAAAACACACGTTGTGACATCTAAAAGTGTATTTGGAAAATAATTTGAGAATTTTAACCATAAAATAAACAATCACAGAAAAATTTTCTCTAAATTTGCAATTTCAAGAACCTTAAAATATGTAAAAAAATATATTTTTTATTCTCTCAAAATCATTTTGTTTAGTTTATTTCTTTTAAATACTCTTTTAGATACTACGACATGCTCTTTATGTAT
>JXTC01000553.1:45342-66403 GCA_002914845.1 Trema orientale | reverse complement strand
TTTTTTTTGGGATCTTATATAATAGTGTCGTTTTAGTAAAACAGGTCCGTTTAAAAAATGGGAGAAAAAAATAGAAGACGACATTGTTGCTCCGACTTTCAACCAAGTATTGGACATATTACAACACACATAAGCTTTATTTAATTAAGAAGAAGCATACACAAACTCTGAAATATTGGATATATATATATATGGAAGACTTCTCAATAGTTACAATTTTTTTGTGACCATGGATGGGTACTTAAAAAGATAATGATAGTATTAAATTTTTTTGGCCAGCATTAAATGTTTTTGGCCAACCACCAAACTAATCAACCACCGTAGGATATAGATCTAACGGCTTAAACCATTGTAACCATCCATGGGTAAAAATTGTTGTAACTATTTAAACCAAACATATATATATATATGAGCATTCTTTTTTATTGAGAATAACAAAAAGAAGCTTTTATCATTCCTTTCTCCAAAAAAACATTTAAGTTGAAGAACATCCAACAAAACTGAATTTCAGATACATCTACCCTATGAATTCCAACTTTATGCCTTCCTGTGCAAGGATAATACTCTGCGAAGAAACGTCTCCCCGTGTTCTAAAACAAATCAACAGAGAATGTTCCGGTACAACAAAACTAGCTACGCATGAAAAAGAAAACAATCTGTGAAAGCATCTTTTCATCATCATTTAGCTAAAAGGTCGTCCAGGTCCTGCTCCAAATCTCTCTCGAAGATTGTCATAAACTCGAGAAACTTGAAGAAGGCGAGGATCATCTTCAGGAATCTCGCGCTCCTGCAATTTCCCAGTTACAAATTGCGTTAGCGAAAAAGAGTGAAAAATGTGGATTTACAAAACTCAGAAGAGCATTCAATGTGACTAATTCATCCCCAGTAGTTTAATACAAACACTTTAGCATTGTTTAGCATTAATGATTTTCTAATAAATAAACATTGGAAGGATTCTTAGTCCACCCACCAAGTTGACTTTAAGCTTTTGCTGAAAGATGTGATAAAAAGCAAACTTTTATCGTAGAAGTTTATTTTTTTCTTAATGAAAAAGAATAAACGCCTTGTCAACACAAAACACTCACTTTTAAGCCATGGTAATATGCTTGCACTGCAGGGAACATAGGAGTTAGTCTGCGGGCCTGCATCAAGTCCCAGACATAGTTGGCAATAGTGTAGCCACCGGTCTGCAAAAACAAAAAGGACAGCTTCTTATGTTATGTACTCTCCTTCAGGCAGAATGACACACTATATAAAAGAAATGTACAGTGTCAGCACACCTTTTCACCGGCGGCCGCAAGGAGTACATCACTTCCCATCTTCTGGCTCAAGAAAAATCCCCGGGAATTCATATTTACCTATACATTGGAGAATGAAACCATACAAATAAGTTAAACCATGTCCACGAAGAAAAGAAATAATAATAATAGTAAAGGAGTTAATTCAGAAAAAGCATTCTTTTTTGCTGGATTAAGAAGATGCAATTAGTTAACCATACCAATGCCTCTTGGGCAATCTGCATTCCCTTGGGAGTATACCCAATCATGGCTCCCTCGACTAATGTCTATAGCCACATAGAATGCAAGACATTAGTGCTCATGTACTATGATAATCATTAGAAATAAGAATCTAGAACATGGAGAAAAGTAAAGCAAATTTAATTTAGCATTTATGAAGCAATGAGCAATTAGCCAAACCACAAGTGATGGGGAGAAATTAAATTACTCCTTATTTGGTGGATGGGACGAAATGGCCAATAGTACCCTTACACGGATTAGGACACCAAACTCTAAGGATCCTTTTATAAAGAGATTCAAGAAATAGAAGTCCAGATGGAGATCAAGGATTTCCTGCTCTGCTTTCTTAATAATGAAGCTAACTTGCACACAAACTATCCAACAGGACAAACACCAATGAAAATATGATTCGTCACAACCACTTCCCACCCCCACTCTTCTCCTCTCTTTCCACCAGAGAAGTGAAGAGAAAAGAGGCACATTATCTTCAAGAAAGAGGGGAAAAAAAAAGAAAAAGAAAAAAGATGAATCATATGAAAATAAGAATATTCCTGATTGTTTTGGCATAATGAAGAAAAACTCTCATTGCCAAACTCACTGCATATAATTCCGCAGCCGGTGGAGCCCTCCCTGCTTTCAAGAATTCTTCAAAAGCACTAAGGCCACGGTCAATGTCGCCAGAGTGTAAATAGCACCTGCATAAGAATGGTAGCAGCAAAGACAATGATTTTTCTAGTGAACTAGGAAAATAAATTACCAGAAGACCCTAAGAGATAAATAGGAATAACATAATAAGCATGTACAAATTAACTTGTACAAAACTACACTTACCTGTAAGAACATGCAGTATACACTTAAAAAAAGTTTTTCATTAGTAATAAATTACTGACCTCATAATTTGCATAACAACGAATGTATCAGGAGCTTTTCCATCCCTCTGTAACATCTCCAAAAGAATTTCCATCACCTGACAAGGTCAAAACATTAAAATAATACCAAAATGAATCACAGGAACCAAAAATTATTAGCAATGTAGACATAGAAATACTGCTATGGTCTAAAAATACAAATATGAGAACAAAATTGCTAGAAAAGTGTACGACAATGTAACGATCAATGAAGAAATATAGGACATAAATTTATATAAGGACATAGACATAGCTATGTATATATGTACATATAAAAATATAAGGAGAGTCAGGAAAGGTTGCCTTGCTTACTGAAGTCAAGGAGGTATATTAATACCTTTACATTTTTTAGATCCGCACAAGCGTGAAATGCAACATGATATATAGTTAGTTGCCTATTCACAAAACCCCCTCGCCGATGAGCATATTCAGCAGTAGGCAAATTATATAACTCCTCTAAAGAGACACCCATCATCACATTGTCAGCAGAGACACTGGATGATTCAACTGATGTCCACTCTTTTGACCGCTCCACAAACTCGATAATCTTACCAAATGAGTAGAATATTAGACAAGCCTTAAAAAACAAGATGGAGTAAAAGGGTAAGATAAAGACTGATAAATATTTACTTTTCTTTCAAAATCTTCTGGTACAGGTCTTTTATTCTTATATGCCGTTATAAGTCCTGCGTAGCAAAACTTACTTAGCCCAAGGCCAGCAGCAGTCATATCACGAATAATGGCATACCTGCAATATCAGAATTAAGAATTTACTCTAATGGAAAAAAGCAGTTAACTAGTGGGAATAAGACAACTTACAGAAGGACATGTCTGTGAGTGCTAATAAACTTTATTTTTCAAGGCTAATTTGGAGATAATACATTAAAAAATATGCAGTTATGAGTTAGTAAAACCATCCCCTCTGTTAGGAGAAACCAAGTTAAATATCGCAAGAATAGACCACCAAGACTGTGGTTATTTTAACGAGGCAGCATTAGACCAGCACAAAAAGTGGCATACACTCTATCTAAACGGCCAGCAGCAGCACATGCATTAAGTAGACAGACGTAGGTTTGCACCACTGGCTTCACCTCATATATCTTCATATCATCCAAAATCTTTAAGCCAGTAGAAAAAAAGAAAATAAATAATAGTTAAAATAATGTTTCAACAAGAATATGTTATTATAAAACTTTAAATAAATTCTAAAATATGCGATTTGTACCCGAATTGCCTGATCAGAGTTCGTACACTTCCCACAAAGTGAGATCAAAATGTTGTATAAGGTAACCTATAACATAAAGGACCACAAATCAACAGCTGTTACTTAAAAAAAGAAAAAAAATAATTGATTCGATCAAACTAGCAATTCTAACTTATAAGTGTTACAAAAACATAACTAAACTAAGTAATAAAAACTGGGCCCAGAGAATGTTTATAATAATTGGCTGAAGAAAATAATAGAATTCACCCAGCACAGAAGAAATAATTCAATTAGTGAACCCTTGCTTTAATCAAAGTACCATCGAACACAACTGAAACTCAACTAGAATTTCCAAACTTATAAATGTTCTTAGAAAACGCAAAACAAAATGCAGCTAAATCCAAGCAAATTGGTTATGAGAAGAAGGACTAAATTTGAATAAACTCTTTTTGCCCTTTCCAGCATAAACATAGAGGCACATACTTATACTCTACAACGGGTCGAATAAATCTTGTTTTCAGCAGATATGTGAACCCAAATTTCCAATCTTGACAAACAAAATAATACAAATCCAAGTATCCAACAAAATCAAGTGTTAAACGAATAAGTATAGTTTATGAATGCGTAAAACATACATCAGGGACCAAGCCCATGGACTTCATTTGGTCAGTGAAGAAGAAAGCGTCCTGTAATCGGGCCCCTTTCATTGTTCCGGCAATGAGCGAGTGGAAGGTGTCCCTACTGGGCTGTACTCCGTCCAGCATCATATCCTCATACACATCCCTCAACAAGGCATGCCTAAAACAAACGCAAACCCAATAATTTTTATTTTGTTTTATTTTATTTTAATTTCATTCCAAAAAAACTATCTAACAAAAAACAAAACCTTCTCTGGGCAGAGATGGAATCGATGACGGTGTTGTACTCGTAGACATTGTTGGCGTAGTTCCTCTTAGCGTATACCTCCGTCGCAGCTGCGGTGGCGGCGGCGAAGTACCGGCGGCCGAGGGCTTGGGCCAGGGACCTGTGGTGCCCTGAATGAGACAGATACATAGCCATTTTCAGTTCTGAGAGAGATTATTCTGTAAAAAGTTAGAGATGGAGAGAGAGAGAAAGAAAGAGTAGGTAGTACCAGTAACCAGCTTAAGGAGGCTCATGGCGTTGCTCTCTCTTTGTGATCGAGTCTCTGGATATGAGAGGCAAAGGAACTCGTTCGTCCTCGTCTAAACCCAGAATCTCCGCAAACCCTTTTCTCTGTCACTGAGTGTCTTTCGCTTGCTGCCGCTGCAGTCTCCCCTGATACGCACCGTTTTGGGCCAAAAGGCCGGTCGGGGACTTTGGACGGGTAAAAGAACATAAATACTCGTTCTTTTAAGCATGTTTATATTTATATTGATACCTCTTTTATTATTTTTTATCTTTGATAGATTCATCTCTATTTTTTATACCCATTTTAGATTCATCTCTCTTTTTTATACCCATTTTTTAAATATATATATATATATATACAAGAGATATTTTACATATAAAATGTATACCTATACTATTGACATAAAAATGCTCTGTATACTCCTAAAACAAAATGCTGAGTAAACTAAGCCTAAATTTCAAGAGAAAAGGACACTGTCTACTATTTATTGAGAAATAATACAAAAAATATGACTTCCAAAAAACAATTAGTTTCCTGTACTACTTTGGTGATATTTTTCGAAATATTTAGCAAAAGTTGGTTTATCTGGTTATTGCAAAAAAACTAAATTAGTTTGTCAGTTTCTTCTGATAACCAAAATTAGTTTCTCTGATTCTGCTTATTGGTTTATCTGATAAATATATGGTTTCTTTTATTTATCATCATTAGCTTTTCTAATTATTACTAAAAACTAATTTGGTTTCTTAGTTTTTGGTGACCAGATTATTTAAAGTAACTAAATTAGTTTCTTAGTTTCCAATAACAGAATTGGTTTCTCTGATTCTGGTTATTTGGTTTCTCTATAAACAGATAGTTTCTTTTATTAATCATCGTTGGTTTCTCTAGTTATTGCTAAAAACTAATTTAGTTTCTCAATTTTTAGTGACCAAATTATTTCAAGTAACTAAATTGGTTTCTATGATAAATAAATGGTTGTTTATCTGTTTTTTTTACTTTATTATCGCTAATTTCTCTAGTTATTACTAAAAATCAATTTGATTTCTCAATTTCTGATAACTAAATTATTGGTTTTAGTTATCTAGTTAGCTATTGGAAAACATTAGCTAATATGTAACAAAGAAACTAAATTGTCGTAAAGAAAAATATCACTAAATGTCTTACGGAAAAATATATTTTTGAGAGGTCATATTTGGTATTATTTTTGAAAAGATAAGTATAAGTGTCCAAAACTCAAATTTCAACTTAGGACTGACTAGAGCCTATTTTTATGGGAAAATGATACGGAGTATGGTCTTTTTAAAAATAATGACAAAAATACGACTTGGCCCATGTAATTACTTTTCTGTATGGTCCAGTAAAAATTATTTCTGTTTTATACAGTCTAACACCCAGAAAAGCTTTATTAATTGTAAAGTCACATAAATGAACTAAAACTAAAAGCTGGTCTAGTGTTTAGCCAAAAATAGGCCCACAATTTGGACTTGGATTCAAATCTCGTAATCCTCATTTTTTCTATTTTATGTCATTTTCCTTTATTGATTTCTTTTGTTCATTTTTTATTTTTTAAATTCATTTTTAAAAGCTTTTTTTTTTTGTTGTTGAACCTTATTACTCCCTTTTTTTTTTAATATTTGTTGTTTTTAAAGATTTTTTTTCCCACTTTCAAATTTCGATCCATCATTGAATTTTCATGAGTTTCACCTTGTCTTTTTTCTTGTTCTTTACTCTTTTTATTTTTATTTTTCATTTTCTCTTTCAAAATTCATCTTGTTTTCTTTCTTTTTTCTTTATTTAATTTGCTTTTATCGTATTCTCGTTTTAAAATCTTTTTTTTTTTTCACATTGAACTTCACTACTATTTTCTTTTTAGCCTTTGTTTTCTTTCTTTTTTCCTCTCCGTTTTCAATCTACTATTTAAGTTTCTCTAGTTACCATTGTGGTTGCCGAAAACTATTTACCAATTAATATTAGAAACTAGAAACTACTTTTTCTATTTATTTCCAACTATTTGGTGTAGTTGTCACAATCGAATAGTTAATTAAGAAGTAAAAACTAGAAACCAAATTAGTTTCTAACCAATTTTGCTAAGATAGTTACCGATAGTAACTAAAGGGGAAAAAGAGGGAAAAAATATTGTCTTATGTATCCTTAAAAAAAGGTAAAAATTAAATTTAGAAAAAATAAAGAAAGAACAATAAATATTTACTTTTAAAAAAATAAAAAAAATATGTTAGAATAACAAAGAAAAAGAAAAATCAAATTTATTTGCAAGTGAAAACCAGATTGGTTTACTTACATCCATAATATTATGCTAAAAGTAAACCTTTGTAATTTCCTCCGATTTACTTACATATAAGATATTTTGCTAAAAGGAAACCAAATTGGTTTCCAAGAAATATTTGTGGTTTCCTGTGATTTACTTATATATATGGCGTTTTGCTAAAAGGAAATCAAATTAGTTTCCAGAAAACCTTTGTAGTTTCCTATGGCTTACTTATATACAGAGCATTTTGTTAAGAGGAAACCAAACTGGTTTCTAGAAAACATTTGTAGTTTTTTGTGATTTACTTACATACAGTATTTCACTAAAAGGAAACCAAACTGGTTTCTTGGAAACTTTTGTGGTTTATTGTGATTTGTATACATGACATTCTGCTAAAAGGAAACCAAACTAATTTCTTAGAAATCTTTGTGGTTTCCTGTAATTTACTTATATATAGAATATTCTACTACACATAAACCAAAACTGGTTTCCTGGAAACCTTTTTGGTTTCCTATGATTTATTTATATACATGGCATTTTATTAAAAAGAAACCAAATAGTTTCCTGTGATTTACTTATGTACAGGATATTCTGCAAAACCTTTATAGTTTTCTATAAACATTCTGCTAAAAAGAAACCAAACTGGTTTTCAGAAAATCTTTGTAGTTTCTTGTGATTTACTTATATACAGAACATTCTACTAAAATGAAACCAAACTGGTTTCTTGGAAGCCTATATGGTTTCCTGGAAATATTTGTAGTTTCCTGAAAACTTTTGTGGTTTCTTGTGATTTACTTACATACAGGAAAATGTTTGTTAATTTGATTACTAAAAACTAGAAATCTAATTATCGAGAAATCAACTTGTTAAGTTTTTTTTTTTTTTTAGAGGAAATAGTTATTAGCTTTTCTTGAAACAAAAAACCAAACTAAATTGGTTTCTACAAGTAAATAGAAACCAGTCTAATAGTTGGTTATTAATTTAGTTAGTAACGAGAAACTAGTCTGGTTACTTAGAAACTAAATTGGTTATTTTTTTTAAATAAAATGGTTACTGACTACTATTGAGACATAAAATCAAATTAGCTTCTAGTATTGATTTTAATGTTAATTTGAAACCAATTTAGAAGTAATATTATTTTTTGAAACTAGAAACTAATTTTAGAAATTATTTTTGAGAAACCAAACTAGTTACTACTAATAATAATGTGCAAAGAAACTATTAACCAGTAATAATAAGCTATAGTAATATTTAAAAAAAAATTGCTATTAGTAATATAACAGTTTCTTTTAAAAAATCAAACAAAAAAGAAAGAAAAAAAAAATATTCTCTACATTTGTTAGAGATTACATGGAAAAGAAATGGTGTCTCATGTCTCTAAGAGGGAAAAAAAGGAGTAGTTCTTTTTATTTATAAGAGGAGGAAGAATAAGGACAAAATAATTTAAAATGAGAAATAAAAATTTACAGAAGAAACAATAAAATGAAGAAATAACCCAAAAAAAAAAGCTAAAAGGAAAATAAAAGAATTAAATAAAATAAAAGTGGAGCAAACAAAAAAAGATAAATAATTAAAATAGTAAAAGGAAAAAAAACGAAAAAAAAAGAATAAAAGAAAAAGGAAAAAACAGAAAGGAAATAAAAAGACTAAGATATGAAACTATAGTGGTTTGAACGCTTGACTTACGGAAAAAGGTCTTATTTAGAGTAAGGAAACTACTAGACCAATGGCCATTTCAATCAATTCTAGCAAAACGCCTTTTATATAATGGTGTTTTATAAAGATTGTCTTATTTACACGAAATGCTACCGCATCTTCCATACCTAATATTTAGAAAAATGACACTTTAGGTCGTATAAAATTTTAATTCTTGTTGGAGGTCGTATTTTTGGTATTCTTTTTGAAAAAATAGGTAAAAGTATCCAAAACCCTATTTTTATTGTTATGGACTTCCAGTTATCTTATGGGTTTCTTTTATAAATATCAGTTTTAAGATTCGACTTTCTAACTAAGATTTATAAGGGATAATATCGTATTTATACCTGTATTTTGATACTTTATTCAGTTTGTACAATGTGTTTTAGTTATTATCAATATTGACCATTATATTAAATATTTATTAAAAATTTATACCTGACACCAATTTAGAGTAATTAATTTACTATTATGGACACTACCCTTATATTCAATTTGTTTGAAGTGATGACAAACCGTTATGGACACTACGTCTTTGCGAAGCTTATTGAGATTTGTGATCCATCTCAACTCCATAGGATTGTAACCAAGCTTACTATACAAACTCAATTAATGCTCCTAGTATCAACAAACGTATATGGGTAGTTTTCTTACTCCAAAACTTTCAATCTTTCGTTTTTATCTATTTACAATTAGTTTAATAATTTATAATGAAATTTACTTTTGTTTATTTAATTGTGAAGTTCAAACTCAATGAAGAAGCTTATCAAAGAATTGGAGAACAGAACCTTTGATGTTTCTAAGCTCATCAGTCATCACATCTGCTCTAGTCAAAGTATTCACTACTCTGATGACCAACAAAATTGGTTATTCTGTTGTTGTCCAATGTCTCAACACTCTTAGTACCCGTCAGAACGAGGTAATTACAAAAAATATCTTAGTTTGTTTCTCTGTTTGATACGAAATTTCTTTCTTAAAAAAAATAAATAAATAAATCAGTGTCTCTGTCGATTGACTCGAGTTTATTATCGATTGATTATAGGAGCTGCATGAAGAAATAGTAAGGCACTGACTAGAATTGGCCACACATGAACATGGTTGCATGCATAGCCTTAAACGAGTGCATAACCTGCATTAGAGGCCCACGCAGATCTCAGCTCCTTAATGTAGTCTCCTCTAATTCAGTTTACCTCTCTCAGGATCCTTCAGGGTAAATATATTTACACTTCATATACATTAGTTGACATAGTACTTCATTTTAGTTTCTTTTCTCTTTCATTTGAATATATTAATTTTATAAGTCTAATTGATTGTAATTCCTTTATTTTTTTTTTCTTTTTAGAAGCTATGTTGTGCAGCAAGTGTTAGGTCTACAAAACCCTCTAGTGAATCAAAAGATCATATGCACTCAACTGAAAGGTCAATACGGTCGGTTCTCTTTTCAGAAAGGAGCCAGCCATGTGGTAGAGAAATGCTTGGACACACCGTTGATGGAGGTCGTTGTTGACGAGTTACTCAGCTACATCAAACTCGGCCAGCTCGCCGGTCATCCGTATGGAAACTATGCAAAAAGGCTCTAAGACTCACTAAGGTAAGCAAATCATGTGCACGAATACATACTAGGATCTTTATCTCCTTACGTGACATGTAATTTGTATCTTGGTAAATTGAATGATCACCATATTAACTGTTTGAGTTATAAGTGATATTTTTCTTGTATAATCTATTATGATTTGTTTAAGTTAATTACCAATCTCTTAGTTATCGGTTATGAGTACTCTTAATCTAATTTTGATTTCGTCTGATTATCACTTTGTAGAGTACAAATAGTGGATTGTATCCAATGCTCGTGATGAAGCTCCGGAAACTTATGAACTCAAATCACTAAATTGGTTATGGAAAGAATGAACTCATCATGATTTCCAATCCCTGAAGTTGCAATGAGTAGCTTCTTCATCTGATTAAAAAGAGTTGATATCTATGTTGCTCACATGTTAATAACTAATACGGATTGAAGGGGATGCGTTTTGTTTTGTTTTTTAGGGTGTTTTTTTTTTTTTGGGTACGGTTACATTGCGGTGGTTATTTTCAAAGTGATATAGGGAGGTATGTAATTGTTTAATCTAGGAAAGTGGTATCAATAGTTCTTAAATTAACAAATTGAGATTGAGATTACAAGAGCTAAGCTCTTGTTATTTATAGATTGAGATTTTTTTTTCCCTTTTTTTTGCTGGAATATTCATAGATTGAGATTGATGAGCTGTCCAACTGCCATATTAATTTGCTGTCGTCGGTGCCACTTCTCATGTCGAAAAATAGTCACTTTTGCCATAAAAAGTTTGTCCTTTTAGCGATTGGTGATGATGACCCAAAAAGCTGACTCAGCTTGCCACGTAGAGCAACTGATTTGCACATTAATTTCGATTTTTTTATTTTATTTTTTATTTTTTTTATATGCATTTCTTTATTCTAAACTCTTGAAACATATTTAACTATACTCACTTTCACTTTCACCTCAGTTCAAATCACTCAATCTCTTTACTTAAATTAGTTAATTATAACAGCTTAATTACGCTTCCTTATAATGCCTACTGATATATTTCAATAGTTAATCACCAAATTATAGACTACCGTACTAATAGATGAGTGGTATGATACTCATTCTCTCAACAAAAGAAGTTTTGGGTAATAGTTAATCACCAAATTATAGACTACCGCACTAATAGGCGAGTAGTATGATACTCACTCCCTAAACAAAAGAAGTTTTGGGTTCGAATTGTCACTGCTGTGATAATAGGGTACACCACCCCCTTAATTCTATAGCATTTCTCCCAAAAAAAAAAAAAAGCACCGGATCTGAAATTGGCAGTACAAATTCGAAATACCGAATTGGCACCTCCAAAAGATCAAATTCTTTTAAAGTCTACAAATTTAGAGCCAAGTGAAAATGATTAATATAAAGATTTTCCAAAACTCGACGTTACCGAATTAGTTCGCACAAGATATTGCATGTATAATAACTAGTTACGCTTACATGATTATTCCATACAATTGATCGGATTTCACCAGCTTAAAATTTAGACATGTTAGTTTTTTCTTTTTTTCTTTTTTCTTTTTTTTTGGAGTACTTATGTTGCTGATAAGCATAATTATTACTTTCTTTCCAAATATTTGGGGAAAAAAATAAAATAGAGAAAATACAAGCTAGCTAGAAAGGCAAGGACTACATTTCTAGCCAGATGTTTAGGTAAATAACATCAAAACTAGAACCAGAAAAGCCATTATTAAGGACTAAATCCCACATAATATACATAACCCATTTTTAGTTTGCAATTTTGGGAAGAGAGTACCTTGAGGACAAGCCATTAAGGTCATGATGATGGCCCTTATTATCAAGGTACTTGAATGAAGTAGGAGAGACCTGCAAGAACAAGTAGTTCCCAGCAAAGAGGTCACCCAGATGGGACTGACTCTCCTTTAATCTCTTGACTATGCTTGAAAATGAGATTCTGACTGAGGACACCAGCTTAGCTTTCCTCCTTATTAACCTTCTCAAGCTTGGGATTTTGATCTTGAATCTCCTTCTAGTGGGGAACCTTCTGTACCTGTACCAACTCCTTGGTCTCCCCCAGGCCTTGACCTGATAATTGTTGTCTACCTCATAAAAATGATCATATTCATCGAGATTGTTATGACCACCTTCGTTTCTAAGTCTCTGGTAAGAAAACCTGGCTGCAGTGGCCATTTCAATGGTGATCTTAGAAAGAAGAAAGAGAGAGACAGAGATTATTAAGAAGAGACGTGTAGAGACAGACTATGGAGATATGCTCTGCACTAAGAAAAGGGTAGTTGGTTTTCTTATCTAAGAACATAAATATGGCCGAGGAAGTTGGTTACAGAAAGCTGTCCACTACATTAAATGTAACAAGAGAGAGAGAGAGAGAGAGAGAGAGAGAGAGAGAGAGAGAGAGAGAGATTGAGCCACTGCCATGGTAACAAGCAAACTGCCCAAAATATGATACTTATGAACATGATTTGAATATCAAAAAATAGATTTCTTAAAACAAGTTGGTTTCTTATTTCTAAAGTTAATTTTTTCGGGTATACAATTATGTCTAGTTATTGTCGAATCTCAATCATTCATCCCATCCATCCAGATAAAGGGCTGAAATTTGATCATAACACTACTCTCATGTTTATTTGAGAAATAATAAGCAATGGTTGTTCGGTAAACCAGAAAGTGATTTGACAGGGAGTCAAGCACTTATATGACCACTACATAATCCAACCGTCTAAGCGTGTGGCTTTGAAAAGTCTCATTCAAGAACCATGTCAATTGTCAACTTATCTAAGCAAGGAAACAAATTAATGGTTTGGACTCAGGATCATAAAATCATGCACCTAAACCATTAAATGTAGACCTCAAATGTAGTTGGTACTGAGACAATTGCACGTGACATGCACCATCCTAAGTTGGCTTACTAACAAAAATAATCATAAGAGTCTATTAGTCATAAAATCAGCCTCTCTCCTTGAAGATCCTACTTATTTGACCCCAATCTATATTATTCTTACTCTTATTTGATTTGCACTTATAAAAACCAAAATACATCTAAACCCAACTCCACCGACAGTTCTCATAGGCTTTCTAACGGAGGCTCGTGAGCTGGAACTCTCCCAACGAAAGGACCAATAATGGAGTCTTAACGTTCTGATAGTACACAAAACTACCTCAATTCAGCAAGAACTGCTCCTGCCGTTATATATAGGCATTAGTACACAACCAGCCATAGACCATACCTCTGCCAACACTTGACGCTACTCTTTAGGTACACAAACTAGATTAGTCACCATGTAAATTAATGCAAAAAGAGTTAGTGCATTAACTTAGCATAATCAAGTTTATTCATTTGAATGTACAAAGGAAGCTGTGATATTCAAAAAGGGAGGAAACTGCTAATTAGAATGCTGGATACAAGTAATTGAGGTCCCTATTAATGGCCTAACCTACACCATAAAACAGATTGTTCAAACTTCTTCTAACTTATGGTATGAGCAAAACGTTTGCACCAGTAACTTACTAAAGAACACAATCCAATTACAAAAATGGGCAATGAGATGTACTATTTTCTCGCGACATTTTCTTACGCTAAGCCTTCTTCTGTATAAAAAATATATGATACAAAAAATATACACGCCATATTTATATTTTTTAAAAAGTCCGGATGAATAACATCAAAATAAATACAGTCCCAAAACTTCTTCGTAATGGCTCCCTTCCATGCCTCGTTTTAGAGGGCGAAGAAGCTGCTTAGTAAAGTTTTATTCTTGTAGAGATCTGGGTTCTACATATAGGGCATATCTCAAGGTCACTTCCACATTCGCAACATGTCTGCCATGAGAAAAAGATCCATTAAACAAGTTTCACCACGTTACTATTTTATTCAGTTATCTTCTCCGAATATATTTTGACATAACATAAATGAAATCCACGGTGAGTACCTGATGCCCACAACCAAAGGCCATGTCCTTTGGACTAGTCAGGCATATGGGGCAAACCTGTTAAAAGACCATATAAGATCATAGTCACGGTTATATAATATAGAATAACGTTCACATTTTCTCTTAAGCAATTTAAATGCTGAAAGAAAAAACAAGTGTAAGCCTAAAGAACAAGTTCACGTCTGAAAGTAATGCTTGGCTTTGCATTACCATCTAGTACTTCAATTATCGGAGGGATCAAATGCAAAGAATGAAATGTTTACCAATAGAAGGACAAAAAGAAAATGAAGAATATGTTCACCAGATGGCCGAAAACAGGCAAAACACATGCGTTATATTGTAATGGTAGGCGCATCTGAACCCCCCTCAATGTAAGTATGATAAACCAAGTTCCAGATGAGAAAACAGGTTGACTTTTTTTTTTTTAAAAAACAGATAAAAATAATTCGAACCAAACATACCTCTTCCAAACCAAATTTTTTCTCTGATTAAATCAAAAAACAGTCAACTCTTCTATTCCCAACTTCGGAATTTTTATATCTTAAACGTATTTGACAATTATTTTACGTTTCTAAAAGCCCTTGGTACTACTAAGCTAACAGCAGTTTGTAATAGATACTTAAGAAGATAAAGAGTAATTTGATCCATCTAAAAGTTCTACACTGCTTCGTACCTCGTCTGCATGAGTAGAAGTGAGAGCAGGTGAAGCTGACTTGACAGAGGTGCTTTCAAAATGTGGCAAAGGGGAAAGTTTTATTCTTGTACTGATCGGGCTTCGACATATTGGGCATTTCTCGAGGTCTTTTCCACATTCAGAACACGTCTGCCATACCAAGAAAATTCATAAAATGAAGTTTCACAATGTTGATATTTTCTTCACTCATCTTCTCCAAAAAGAAAATATTGCTAGAGCAAAAATGATAACACTAGTACCTGATGCCCACAACCATAGGTCATGTCCTTTGGATCAGTCAGGCAGATAGGGCATATCTGTTAAAGAACATGTAAGATCAGAATCATGATTTATAACAGAGGAACATTCCCATGTGAAAGTAAGGCTAAAGAGCAAACCACATCTGAAAGTAACAGCAGGTTGCCTTTTTAACAGAATAAAAGAATTAAAACATAACTTATCACCAAACTTCTCTTAACTAGATCAAGACAGTTACTTATTCATTTATTGACATTAACTTTGGATATCCTATTTATAGATGACTCATTTTACATTTCCAAGAAGTTTGTAATATAAGCTTGTAAAGATTAAGAGTTGATTTGATCCCTCTAGAGCGATCCGCACTTCTACGCACCTGGTTATCATAAGTAGATCTGGAAGCAGGTTGGGCTAAGCTGACAAAGGTGCTTTCTATGATATATGGAGGAGAACTTGGCCTCAAGCTAGTAGGATGGGATCGAGAGGAAACTACAGGTGGAGGGATAGGAAACCTTTGGGGTGATTTGCCCTCTTGATTCCTGCTTGACAAAAGAAAGAAATTACATTGTTGTATGAAGAAATCAAAAGCCTTTATTGTGACAAACAGAGAGAAGCAACTGTTACCCCAATATGTTGAGCTCTATTGTTGCTTTATACTGAGATGGAATTTCCATTAATGCTGACAGAGCAAACTCAGCCTCTTTTCGTGATCTGTCCGCATTCTTGGACATTATTTCTGTGAAGTTTACAAACTGAAAAACAAAAAAAGAAAAAAGGAAGAAGGGTCCTTTTATTAAGCAATTGAAGGAATTATATACAAAAAAACAAGCATAAATAGAAATGAACTCAGAGAACTTACTTGGAAATTATCAAAAGGCCGAGCAGGGATATTGTCACCAAATTCCTTCATCATGTCCCACGGTCCATCACCAACACCAACCAAAATTATTGAAAGAGGAAATTTACTGCAATGAGAAAGCATATCAGAGATCCGATGTAAACAACAATCATGTCGAGACAACATATCAACCCATGCTCACCTAGCTTCAACAATGACATCAACAGTCTTCTGCTCCTGTGGACTTCCCACCTAACAAACCAATCCCAATTGTAGCTCGAAGGTTAAAAAATGTTGAAACGTTAGGATTAGCGTCTGACTGTTTGTCAAACATTTCCTATCAATGCCATATTTTTTAGAACCAGCACGATTCAAAACTTAGAAAAAGTACGGGCCATGATAATCAACATGAAAATCAAGATATATTGAAGCCCAAAAGATCATATCCAAGTGGAGGCAAAATACCTGGCCATCTGCAATAATTACTAGAACATGATATTGGCTACCACTCTGCTCTACAATGGTCGTGGCCATCTCAATTATTGGTGCAAATGAAGTAGGGCCTGTTGTAGAATGATAAGCACATTGGTATGACGAACATGTAGCTAAATATCGTAAGTACCTAAAACAAGGACATGATTCTGAAGTAAAAGTGCAAGACCAAACCTGCAAGTCGTAGATGAGGAACAATTTCCCTGTAGCGACTCAAGACTTCCTCAAAGCCGTTGCAAAATCTCTCATCAGGATAAAAGCTAAAGACATCTTGATCACGTGTAGATGCTACCAAAAGATACAATAACTTCTATAATCTCCACATTCAAATACAGAAAAGTGTTTAGGGAATTAAGAGAGCAAGAAAAGCTTTAAAATTACCATCTCCAAATCCAAAACAAGGAATCAGGTTATCTTCATCAAAGGCAGACAAGGTTTTCCCAATAATGGAAATTGCTTGTTCATACGGATTCAAAGTATCCCCAGTGTGGTGCAATCTTTTTCTGTCGAATGACTTTGCACCTATTTCCAAAACAAAGTTAGCATGTTCCATCATATATGTACATTGCAAAGACATAAAGCATATAGGATGCATTTGACTGAGATTCAAGGACTTAACCTGTCCACTCATTGCTCCTCGTAAAATCAATACCAAGAATAAGATTAGAAGACTCAAGGCCAGCACTTGCAAGAGCTGAAGTCACCTGCAAGACAAAGTTATTATTTAACAACTGTACATTCAAAAAACAAACTCCAGCATTTGGAATCAAATCATATACATCATCATCAACCAATGCATAGGAACTCTATGACTAGTAGATGCTTAGACCTCTTTACATCTTTTTTCTTTTTTTTTTTTTTTTGGATATTTCCCACCCCACCCCTTACCACTCGGATTGAAACTACCAAAGCTAATTCTAATAAACAGTTATCAAAAGCACACAATCACCATAGCCCGAAAAAAAAAAAAAAGCTGCTACCGTAAGAGGGCCGAATAATACTAAACAAGTATTTCAAGAATCTAATGGGATTGTGGAGTTCAAAAGCCAATAGTAGCAATGCTAGCATAATTGCATTGCATTATGTATGTGTGACATATAATATGTGCATATCATAATGGCATTATATAAAGATGTGACATAGTATTATCGCATTCACCTCATCCAGAGACTTGTAGTCATCAGCAATTTTGGAATATCGCCTGTCCAACCTCCGGGCATCAGTGGCATGGCCACCACCACCACCGTAAACCTGCCCCTGCCCCTGCCCCTGCCCCTGCCCCTGCGGCCGGGGAGCAGCAGCGTAGTAATCGAATTGTGGTGGCGCGTACGGCTGGTGATGGTGGGGTGCGTAAGTCCCAGCCTGTTGACCATTCCACGATGAAGACGAAGTCGAACTGGAACTGGAAGGAAACGACCTCATCCGCCTATAACTCTCCTCCTTTGAACTAATCCCACCCATCTATCCCAACACATCAATGCAATTGTGCAACACACAATACACAATCAATCAATCAACCAATCCTATCCTATGAGGAGGAAAATGCCAATAAAACCCAGAAATATATATATATATACAATAAATTAAAATGATCCATCTCTTAAAAACCTTCTCTAAATAAATTTTGTGAATAATTAGTTACAAGCTATTCACTAACCCAAATAGCTTAAATTTGACAGAAAACTTATATAACAAATCACCACAAATCTAATAAATGACTGGAAAAAAAAAAAAAAAAAAGAAAGAGAGAGAGTGTGTAACCTTGTAGAGTGAAGGAAGCTGTTTGGGCTGTGGCGCCTGTGATCTGAATAGATCTCGTCTACCGCCCAGTTGAGGAAGAGAATGCGAAAATACCGAGAAACAAAACAACAAAGGTATGTTTTTTTTCTGTTTTCCTTGTCTTTCCACTTTTTGACTTTTTCACTTGGCTAACCAGGTAACCAAAGCTAAACACAGTATCCTCAGCCTGTTTATACTTTCTTTTTCTTTTTCTTTTTCCTTTTTAAGTTTTTAAAACATAAAATTGAACCCATATACTGGTGTAGTGTACGGTGTACCATTACAGGACAAGAGCTACTTTTTCTTTAACTACTAACAAAAACTAAGGCCCAAGACCTCGGCTGGCTTCAATTTTCATATACCGGGCCGTAATCGCATCAGAATTTAGAGTTAGATACACAAAAACTACTACTTTCTCTTTTCTCTTTTCTGGAGGAGCGCTAACTATACTCTTTTTCTTATTCTATTTTAGGCACGTAAATTCTAATTTTTTATGTTATCAGATATTTAATGAAGTTTGTATGTTAAACATCAAGACATGACATGAGAATGTTAAAATGAGTGTTATTCTATTTTAGGCACGTAATTTCTAATTAATAGAGAAATTAATGCAAATGATATCTTTCATAAAAAGGTATATATATTGAGAAATATTTCTTAATATAATTATTCATTGGATTATTTTGTCATTTTAACTAAGGTTATTTTAGTAATAAAATTTAATTTTTTGAAATGGGTGACAAGAGTAAATTAAGGAGTGATAATAGACACACCCGACTGCGAGCATTTCAGTTTAGTTTGCAGTTGTGCCAGGACCGAAACTTAAGGGTTGAATTTATTCTTGGTGACTCTTCGATTATTATAAATTCATTTATTAGCAAGTTGATTCATGTCTGGCAGTTAACCCATGTTTGGGAAAATGCCTTTCGCTTATGCTCTGATTTGTCAATCAAGTTTCATTAGGTCCAGAGAGATTTCAATACAGCTGTACATGTTGTTGCCTCTTGGGCTTTTAAGGGGACAATTTTTAGTCTTTTTTCTATCTGGGATGTTGATCCCCATGTGACAATCATCTTACTTTCTTCCTTTTAATTAAGATTCCTTTTACGGAGCGAAAAAAAAGTGTTATGGAAATCCTTTTACAAGAAGACCCATCTAATATAGTATTTGCGTCCAGGTTTCTATGCTTGAAAACTAATAAAATAGAAAACAGATCCTAGATATTGTGTTGGTAGCGTATTTTGGGTCCAAATTTTGGAAACTTCAAAAAAACAAATAAGAAAAAAAAAAGCTAATTATTACTCAGATGGCTTGTCCGTGTTCTCCACATTGTTAATGGTGTGACCACTACCTAGTTTATAAATACCCATTTTCTTAAAGTATATTTTCGTAAATATCCGTTTTTCACTTTTATTTCATAAATACTTTTTTTATACTTTTTTGGAGAAATATATACCACGAATTTTAGACATTAAATGTATGCTACAATATATATCCCATATTTCAAAATACATACCACATATATAAATTTTTACTGCGAATGTAAATCATAGGTAAAAATTGATATTGTAAATATATACTACACATGTTTTATTTCTCCAAATTTTTCAAATACAAAGAAGCATTTTTTTTTAAAAGTGCTTGTGCCAAATGCCAATGTTGTGGCTAAATCCCAATTATTATAGACTTTAAGAACCAGAAAATTGCAGGACCCGGAACCAAAGCCCACCAATTAAACCAAAATGCTTATTCCCATGTTTTCACTGTTTTTCAGTTATTTTATTGGAGTAATGCTTCCCTGTTTTAGATAAACAAAATTTCGTTCCTTTCTAGTCATGTTGTTAAATATATTATCTAAAATATGTTATCAAGAAAATATACGCACATTAATTTCACTTGTTCGTTACACTTATGACACTTATTACTGCTTGTTAAGCAAACCAACACAACTTTACGAATAACTGAAGTTACACTAAACCTTTGAGTAGTGTTAGCAACGACCTCTCCTGTTTCACTACTAAGAACACAACACGTAAACTCTAACACTAATACGACATATCATTACAAATGTGTCCAACAAGAAGACGAGTGTAAAAAGAGAGCACTTCTCTTATTAATTTAGTTCTAAAATTATTTTACAAAGTTGGCCCACATGAACGAATTTGGCTCGCCTTTGGTCTATCAAACACCTGAATTTTCCGTTATTAAATTATGAGAATTTGGAGGTGTAAATTGGTTAACCAATAAAATATGCTATTAACCAATCCAATATACATTAGAATTTAGATTTTAGAATCCAATGCAATTCAATCATATGTATAAATCCAATCCAATACAATTCAATCATATGTATAAATCCAATTCAATCCGATCAGATCATCGATTTGCTCTTAGGCTTAGACTTTATTCTAAAACCTTTCTTTTGGTTAAAAAGGAAATTACAAAACTATTACAAAGTTAAATGAATAAAGTAATCTATTAGAAAAATAACACATAAGTGTAAGAGATGGTGACATTGAATTATTGAAGAGTAACCCTTGTAAATTGTAATATGATAAAGTAGGTTTTGGAGAGTGCGGTGCATGGAAAATTTCAATGCTAATCTGAAAAAACAAAAACAAAAAAAAAAAAAAGTACTAAACCAAAATACATATATTTAATACGAGTGTATATGTATATTAATGGATATCAAAAGCTTATATCTGATCAAATCTAATCAACTATTGGATTTGTAAAACTTATCCAATCCACTCCAATTAAGATTTGGACCATTAAGATTGGT
>JXTC01000553.1:6827-44709 GCA_002914845.1 Trema orientale | reverse complement strand
AACACCGACTAAAATTATTGAGAGGGGGAATTTACTGCATTGAAAAAGCCTGTCAGAAATTCTGATGCAAATAACAATCACGTCCAGAGTCCAGACAACAAACAAATCATCCCATACTCACCTAGCTTCAACAATGGCATCAACAGTCTTCTGCTCCTGTGGACTTAGCCTGCCACGCTCGGTATCAACACTTCTAGTCACCTAACAAACAATTCCTAATTAGTAGTTGAAAGTTCAAAAACATTGAAATATTAGAGTTAGCCTCTTACTGTTTGTTAAAAAAAAAAAAATTCATCAGTGCCCATATTTGGAGAACCAGCATGTCCAAAAGAAAAAGGTCCAGAACACAGTATGTGAATCAAGATACATTAAACCCCTAGACCATAACCAGGTGGAGGCAAAATACCTGGCCATCTGCAATTATTACTAGAACATGGTATTGGCCACCACTCTGCTCTACAATTGTCATGGCCATCTCAATTACTGGTGCAAATGAAGTGGGGCCTACATAAGAAGGACAAGCAGAGTTTATAACAAACGTTTAGGTAGATATTTTAGGTACCTCAAAAAAGGTGATAGTGAAGTAAAACTGTAAGACCAAACCTGCAAGTCTTAGATGAGGAACAATTTCCCTGTAGCGACACAAGACTTCCTCAAAGCCGTTGCAAAATTTCTCGTCAGGATGAAAGCTAAAGACATCTAGATCATGTGTAGATGCTGCCGAAAAAAGATACAATAATTTTCATAATCCCCACAATTCAAATAAAAAAAAAATCTTTAGGGAGATAAGAGAACAAGAAATGCTTTGAAAAATACCATCTCCAAATCCAAAACAAGGAATCATGTTATCTTCATCAAAGGCAGCCAGGGTTTTCCCAATAATTGATATAGCTTGTTCATAAGGATTCAAAGTATCCCCAATGTGGTGCAAGCTCTTTCTGTTGAATGACTTTGCACCTATTTACAAAACAAATTTCAGCACGTTCCATGACACGTACAAGGCAAAAAACATATCGAACGAATTTGACAAGATCGAGGCTTAACCTGTCCACTCATTGCTCTTCGTAAAATCAATCCCAACAATGAGATTAGAAGACTCGAGGCCAGCACTTGCAAGAGCTTCGGTTACCTGCCCAAAAAAAAAAAAGGGTTAATATTTAACAAATGTATGTTCAAGGAAACTCCAGCTTTTGAAATCAAAATCATCCAGCAGCAATGGCAACTAGTAAATTCAGAAAATACTTGCATAGCCCATATGCTTAGACGTTTTTACAATTAAATTCAGAAAATACTTGCATAGCCCATATGCTTAAACGTTTTTACAACTTTTATTTTGGTAGACAAAATTTGAACCTAAGACCTTTCGCATCCAACGCCTTACTACCACTTGAGTTAAACTAATGATGTTAATTCTAACCAATAATCATCATAACGTGACCTAATTGAAAGAGAAGTAAAAATATACACATTCTAAAAAAAGAAAAAAGAAAAAAGCATCCCTATCACAAAAGGGTAGAATATTCCTAAAGATCCAACAAATTATACTGACTAAATTATACTAGAAAAGAGCCTTGATATCCAAAAAATAAAAGGGGAAAATAAAAGGGATATTGGATATTGTATCTTACCTGGTCCAAAGAACTGTAGTTATCAGCAATTCTTGAATATCTCCTGTCCAATCTCCTACCATCAGAGGCGTGGCCACCACCATAATCCGGCGGTGGGGGAGCATGGTATTGCGGCGGGGGGGCGTACGACTGCGGTGGCACATATGATTGCTGGGGTGCATAGTAAGGTTGTGATGCGTAGTTCTGACTCTCTTGACCATATGATGATTGAGGATACGATTGAGAATACTCATTCCATGAAGAAGAACTCGAACTCGAACGAAACGACGAACTCTGCCTATAATCCCCCTCCTTTGAACTCTTCCCACCCATCAAACCAAATTCTCTTTGGAGATCCCAAATCTAAACAAAAACCCCACTTCCTCTCTTGATCAATGCAAGCCAAAATATCAACCAAACCTATAAAAAATTGACCCCTACAGAGACAAATCCCAATAAACCCAGAAAAAAAATCAAATCTTTTTCTTCAACGAGGATTACGCAGAAATCTGAAAATTAAATGCGAATGAAGTTTCCTGTAAAGCAAATATATTTTCTTATGGAACAAACAAAGACCAAAAGAGTTGGGTTCAAACACGGCTGTACCCAATAACCGACTCAAAACTCTACTTACTCGGTTACGGTTCTTTCTCCGGATATATTCAACCAGGAAAATAATAATTTTTAAAATAGGAAGTTTTCTCCAAAATGGCAACTACCGCGTATATAATTACGCCAAATGCCAAATTTCCTAAATTTCCTTAAACGCTAACTACGTAGATAACCAAGACGAAATAGGAGACAAAACTGTAAATCTACAATAAGAATTGAAAAACCCAAGATTTATTTTTTTGCAATAAACTTCCAAGAACAGGAAAATTTGGAGAACCCAAACCAAAACCCTAGAAAGATCACTACATCATCCAAAACTGAAAAAACAAAAACAAAAAAATCCCCAAAACATAGCGACAACAATTTAGACCTGCAACGGCTAGTTTTCGCGCCAAATCGTATCAAAAGATCGAACCTTGTAGGCCCCAGTAGCTACTAGAACCCGGAACTTTTAAGATGAAAAAGTATTGGATTGAACTTTAAACCAGAAAAGTCAAGCAACAACGACTATATCTTTCAAAAGTAAACGAAACTAATATTTAAAATAAATAAATAAATATTTGAATCGGGTAGGTAGAGACTAAGACCGTACCTTTAAACGACGACGATGAGGATTGTTCCAGAAACATCTTCTCCGGTGAGTTTGAACTATTTTTTGGTCTCGGAGTATGTTGTTTTGGTTGTGGACCTATAATTATGATAATTTCCCAATTTCTTAGATTTTATATTTTATTGATTTTGATTTTTTTTTTTTTTTAAAAAGTGAATAGACTTTTTTTTTTAAATTTCTTTGCCTTAGCGTAAAAGGTTGGCTGACTTTAAGGGGTGGGGTCACATGGTGCCCAATGGCAATAATGTCACGCCCGTTGTTTTCTAAATAATAAAAAATTTAATTTAATCAATGTAGTGTCCTTTCAACACAAGAAAAATGATTAAATAGAAAGATTAGGCTTTAATTTGGGTTCACGTTATCATGCGTGACAGTGCGGTGGATAGATTTAAGTTGTTCGGAGGAAGTGATATGATATGATGCTTTGTGTTTGTGGTTTTTTTGTTACTTTGACCGCATATGCTCTCTGTCTTTCAAAGTCTTTTATTTCGTTAGATATGTTAAGAGAGTAAAGCGAATCTTTCTTTTTCTCTCTTTTTTTTTTTTGAAAGAGACCATAATGTCAATCTCAACCTTTAGTTGGGTAGAAATTTGAAATTCGTTGTTCAACTGTAGCTAATTGTAGCATTTTTCAGTTTATTTTTATTTTTTTTTAATATTATGTATCATAAAATTTTTTAAAAGAAATAATTTCATTAAATTCACATAAGAATTAAATTAATCGAGTTACATATAACCTCTTACAATGATAATCAGGAAAACATTTCATAAATTTGAAGATAAAAACTCTCTCGGAGATCTCGAGATATCGATGGTCCTTAATAACGATATTGGAGAAAAACTCTATGAAGGATAAGCTAGAGCTCTTCAATAGCTCGTCTTGATTCTTCTCAATTCGAATTGGCACATCTGATTCATTCACGGTAGAAGATTCTGCTAACTCTAATCCACCATGGTAACTATTTCTCCAAATCTGAATAAAAAATAATACAAATTTGGAGGATAAACACTCTTAATAAATAAAAAACTAAAAACATCATAAATCACACATACTCTTAATAAATAAAAAACTAAAAACATCATAAATCACCTTAGATCTAGATCTGTGTGTACTAAGATCTCTATAAATCTAGATCTAGAATATTATTTAACGATAAAATAAAAAATAAGAGAGAAAACGGAGAAAAGCTCATACCGAGAAGAGAGATTTCCCTCTCTCTGGTAGGTAAGAACCTATTAGAAAAAGAGTGACTATTGAAGAGAAGGCATTGTTGAAGAAAGGACCTACCGAGATCTGGTTTTTTATTGTATAACATAATATTATGATCATCAAATCAAACAAGATTACATGTGAATTTGTAAAAAATTAGCCTAATAATTAAAAAAAAACTAGTGCTGAGTAATACTTTAGCATTCTTTAATATGTTAGTTATAGTGATGTATGTGGATTGTGGATATAAAAATCTAGAATAGACAAGGAATGACATTATTTTAATGATGAATTTTGCAAAGGTACGTTTGATGCTTCATATTCATTAATAAGTTGATAGGTTGGAGAAATTTGCAAACTAGGCTCTTGCTATCGTCATACGAGCTTCTCATGTGGTCCGTTCAACTTTTCTAAGTTTGTTCTATGATTATGACTTTGATAGATACGGCTTAAATAGTTTATGGTGTTCTTTCATGTTGTAAACTTAAACTTTTGTGTTGTCCCATTCACCTTCCAGTGCCATCCAATATAAATGTGTTAAAAATTCCCCATTTATTATAAAAGTCGCTATCCACACACAATGCAATGTGGTTTTCTTCTTCTTCTTCTTCTTCTTTTTTTTTTCTTTTTTTTTTTTTTTTGAAAGGGATTAAGTTTCTAATTTCTGTTTGGCGCACCAAATTTACTTAATTTATACAAATTTTTGAACATTTTTTTCTATAAATTTAAAGTTGTCAAGTTTTAATAAGGTATTTAGAGAAAACGTAGCATGCACACCACGCATACGAATAACATTCTAGGAAAATCCTTTTAAAAAAAAAGGACAATATGTGTTGGACCCATTTTTCGCTGGCCATATCTTCGTTAGTTCTTCTCTTCATTTCCATTATCTTCATCACTAGAGGGACAGGTGATGGTCAATTGCAAGACACTATGATATTTAAGTCAGTAAAATGAATGAGTAAAAGTGTACGAAGGTGACCTTAAATAGAGAGTTCCATTCAAATGAGCATATCTCAATATAATTATATTAAAAAATAAGCTAGTGTTTAGTCTCCCTTTTGATTTCTACATGTTAGCATCTCATGGACTTGTCCTTGCAGACAAGGTGGAAATATTTTCTGGGTCATGTAGTGGAAATACAACTTGCAGCTTTAATAACAGATTAGCTACTACATTTGGGATCACTGATAATTTAAGTCTCTTTCGAAGCTCGTACTTAGTACTGTCTGGATGCTACCACGTGTCCATTTCGTAATACGTCTTGAGAATCAAGCCTTATTGGGACCCATATATATGATTGGTATAGGTCTAGCAACGCTACAAGACTTTCAGACCCTGACTAGGTGTGGTACTGTGGTCTATATATTTGCTTAGACCCAGATCTTAACCAAGAGGTCTTCAGGTTCTGTTTATATGGTCAAATCCCATACTTGACCAAGAGATCTTCAGGGTTTGTCAGAGCTAATTGAGTCGAATCTACTAATTATGGCATTTAATTCGTTGTCTTATTTTGTATCATGCTATATTTCGTCTATCCACTGGGTCGGTATAAATGGAACCCACAATATGCCAATTAATTAACAAGATCATGTTTCTTTTTTCAATTTAATATAGAGTAATGCTATGGGGCACCAGTGGTGTCCAGCACCACATTGACATGTCTGTTTGTCACTGGATGATTTAATTAATAAACTGGGTCCTACATAGGCCCCACTTAAATTATAATTAGGATTAGTCAGTGACAGACTGACATATCACTGTGGTACTGGACACCACAGGTACCCTATAGCATTATTCTTTAATATATGTGCCATCTATCTTTCGAATTAATTGCATAACCGTGTGGTGCGTTTAATTCAACTATTCTTGATCGCACTTTTGATGCGAAATTATGCATGAACACTCGAAGCACATTGTTATTCCTCGTTGTTGGATTGAAGTATGAAAAAAAAAAAAAAAGTCGAAGCCTTTCAATCACCTATACAGTCAAGTTATGGAAACCAACTGGCAAATAGACAAATTCTGGTAGAGGAAAGTGTACATACCTTGGCCATAGAGGGGAGAGTATTTAGACGGGGTTAGGTATTTACACTTAGGGAAGTGAAGAGAACAAGTTCTTTAATGAACAAATAAGAATGTTCAGTATTATTGATAAACAGAGGGTCCAACAAGAATAGTGTACACACCAGAGTGCAATTGACTTCGGGTGCACGAAAAAAGATTGGAAAAATGTGTACTAGAGATAATAAATTTATTTGATGTCTTTAATATTATAACACTTCTAGAAAAATATTAATGTATTTGACGTATGTTAAAAAAAAAATCTGTTTACAGATTTTATTAATAAGACTCTTTGCAAAATAAGTTTAGTTGTAAAATGATGGCTATTCTCGTCATTTACATTTGCACAATAATTCAGTTATGCAGTTTACCAAACACTCTAAAATAGCTTTTTCAAGTCAAAGCACTTTATAATTTATAGTTTACCAAATACTTAGCTGTTTTAAACCACAGTAGATTTTTTTTTTTAGTATAGCTAAAAGTGATTTTTCAATAATCCACAATTATGCCAAACTGGCCCTATATGCATCTGTTGATGTTGCATTACTTGTCATTGCGCATTGAAAAGTATGGACTAGGCTTATTGATGAGGATGCGAATTAATCTATGTTGACTAGTTGCTAATTTGTTTATGTATTGATAAGACCCATAAACCTAGCTTAGGTGTCATTAGGAAAAATAGTCTTAATCTCTTTAGAAATAGAGCATATCAAAATTCACTATTCAGGAAACTATAGACTATAGTATTAAGTAATAATGAAATGAAGCTATGTAATTTTCTTGCCTCGTTTGTACAAAACATTTAGTGCATGTTTATTAGTATGGAATAAATCGTAACAAGAAAAGATTAGAAGAGTTTTCAGATAAGAAGAAATCATAATTTAAATATATATATTCCTTAAGGTCATGTTTGGTACACTGTATAAGAACTCTGTATTGTATTAATTTACATAATATTGTATTTAGTTGTACTGTTGTATTGTATTATTTAATACGACATCAAAATTTAATATTATTATCTAACACAGAATAAAAAATATGTATTACATTGTATTACATAATTTTAACTTTAACATTGTATTGTGCAATGCTTACTCTCCTTATTTTTTTCTGTTCTTAATTTTTCTTACAGCACTTTCTCTCTTACATCACTTTATCCCTTTCAAAAGTGGTATTTTTTTATATAAATTTTTAAAAGTGATATTTTTCTAAATTTATATCTAAAAAGTGGTCTTTTCGTAAATAAATTCTAAAAAGTGTAGAAGCGGTATTTTCCTAAATATTTTTAAAAATGGTATTTTTCTATATGAATTTTTAAAAATGATATTTTTCACAGTTAACTTTTTAATACAACATCTTAATACAAATGCAAAATCAAATATAATACTGTAATAGAATAATACAATACAATACATCATAATACAATACAATACAATACGGTGCACCAAACATGGCATGATTAATCTAATTAAGTAGATGAGAGATGATAAACGAAATTTAGTTCTTAAAGATATAAGCGTGAGAGAAACAATACTGTTATTCTCGTTCTCATTTCCATAAGATAACCTTGATATTGATATTTTTTTTTATTTTTTTTGTGGGAATAAATAAGGGTCTTATAGTAAAATGACCGAATTTTGGGACTAATTTAAATAAATATCTATTTTTCAAATATTATAGTAAAATGTCCTGTATATATGTTTAGTAACCAAATATAAAATACTATATACCAAGTATAAAAATTTATATACTCAGTACATTTTAATACATTAATTAAAATTAATAAATATAAGTATCTACCAAGTATAAAAATATATATAAACTTAGACATTTAATTATAAAATTTTAGAAATGGAACTTAATCAAATTTAAAATATTAGTCATCCACTTAAATTTCTCAATTAAAAGATAACATGACCTTGATTTAGCCCAAAGAACTTTCTTAATGGGCCGTCCAACATGGGCTAGGCCGGGTTCAAATTCCCACGAGACACGACCCAAATAGCCCAAGATATTCTACATCAAACACGGGGAACATTTCTTCGATCATCACCACACGCAGAAGTGCCGCACCCTCCATGCCATTGGAGCGTGCCTTACACATTATTCAATTCGAGTTTCCAATTATATGGTTCTTCTTACGACACACGTGGCAGAATTCAACTGGACCTAACCAAAGCAAAGTCCGAATAGAGAGATAGACTCGACCACAGGTGATCACCTTGTCTATCACCTCTCTCTCTTCCTCCCGCGAAGAGCAAAAGATAGCCGGTGTAATGCAATCGAAGCAGCTAAATCTGGCGCCTATTCGGGTCGGCTGCTAGGGTTTATGCTCCAGATTCGGATACATTCGGGTCGGGTCATCCAGTGTCCGAATCAAGGCGAGAGAGATGAAGCACAGGAGCGAGCACAGTCCCGCCACTAAGCGAGTGAAGTACTTCCTGCTCGGTCTGATTGCGTGCCTGGGACTGGTCTGTTTGTACTACGGGTCGTCTTTCGCTCCGGGATCTCGGAGGTCCGACGACGAAGCGTCGGGGTCCGACCCCTTTTTTGGTGGGTTTGCTCGGAGTCGAGATTTTGATGATTTGCATGAAGATCAGGAGCACAATCCCGAGGTCCCGAAAAGTATACCGGTGAGTAACGCATTGTGCTCGCTATTATATCTTATTTATATATTCTATAAATATATGTGTGTATATATTTTCTTGCCTGAAGCAAAATCGTGGCAAAGGGCTGACGAATGCGTTTTTTCGATGGAGAAGGAATTATTGTTTCGGTTTCTTTGATGGGTGTTCTTCTTTCTAGGGAATGTTAAATGTTAATGAATTGAATCATTTCATTTGTTAATTACTTTTGAGGTTTTGATTAATGAGAACCCAGTTGCTCCACTTGCAAATTTTGGGATAAAAGTAATATTTACATGAAGTTATCGTGCTTGTAGAATGTGTTTATCCAAACTTTTTTCTTGTTTATGTATGCTATTTCACTAAACTGGTGGCATTGGCTTTTGGTATTGTACAGATATGCGATATAAAGTTTTCGGAGTTGATTCCTTGTTTAGATAGGAACCTTATTTACCAATTGAAATTGAAGCCCAACTTAACTGTAATGGAGCACTATGAGCGACATTGTCCGCCTCCGGAACGTCGCTATAATTGCTTGATACCACCCCCAAGGGGTTATAAGGTTGGTAGAAGTTATTGCTTACCTGAAACTTTGTTGCAGTTTGGCTTCAGTTAGTATTGATTCCGGCAAAATTATTGCTGAACTTCAGATCCCTATTAGGTGGCCAGCAAGTAGAGACGAAGTGTGGAAGGCCAACATCCCCCACACGCATCTTGCACAAGAGAAATCGGATCAGAATTGGATGGTTGTCAATGGGGACAAGATAAATTTTCCTGGTGGAGGGACACATTTCCATGATGGAGCTGATAAATACATCATTGCTCTTGCTAGGGTATGTTACATTTCCTCGTATTTTTTTCTCTCTGCTTCTTTTCTATGCGGGAAGGGGGAAAATAAAAAAGTATTTTACATATTTTGGATATAGTGAAAGGCAGCTGGCACCGACCACTCACATGGTGTTCATTTGAGAAAAAACAGTTGAGGACGAGCTGTGTATGAGTATAAATGTTTCCTGTCCTACTATTTTTTTGTCTTGTCAAATAATACATCATGTCATTTACTTACCTTTTTTTCCTCCCCTCTTATAATCGTTATTCTTATTAATGGTATAGATGCTAAAATTTCCTGGTGATAAACTCAACAATGGCGGAAATATCAGAAATGTTTTTGATGTGGGTTGTGGAGTTGCAAGTTTTGGGGCCTATCTTCTTCCTCACAACATCATAGCTATGTCCCTTGCACCTAATGATGTACATGAGAATCAAATTCAATTCGCACTAGAGAGGGGGATTCCAGCAACTCTTGGTATCTTGGCTACAAAAAGGCTTCCTTATCCAAGCAGGTCATTTGAATTGGCTCATTGTTCCCGATGCCGTATTGATTGGCTGCAAAGAGATGGAATCCTCTTATTAGAACTTGATAGGTTACTAAGACCCGGAGGGTATTTTGTGTATACCTCTCCTGAAGCATATGCAACAGATCCTGAAAATCGGAGAATTTGGAATGCTATGTATGATCTTTTGAAGAGAATGTGTTGGAGAGTTGTTACGAAGAAAGAGCAGAGTGTTATATGGGCAAAGCCGCTTTCAAATAGTTGTTACTTAAAGAGAAATCCTGAAACCTATCCCCCATTGTGTACTGTGGATGATGATGCAGATGTAACCTGGAATGTGAGCATGAAGCGTTGCATTTCTCGATACTCTGCAAGTAAGTGGCAATCTTATCATGCTTTTTTCCTCATTTGAGGATTTTTTTTTTTTTTTCTTGTTATTTTGCTGAAGGAAAAATCTTTTCAAGTTTTTGATGAAATTATTCCCCTAATTGTAATCAGGTAATGTACAATTCTGTATGTTTTACTAAGAAGCAAGCGCTTCTTTGTCAACATGAGGAAAATAGTCCACAACCTGTAAATATAAAAAAACTATGATTAGAAAACTTTAGGAATCGCCCCCAGGGCATTAGTTCAAGTGGCAAGGAGGGTAGCATGAGAAGTCTAACTAAGGTAGACATCTCAAGTTCAAATCCTGGTAGCTGAACTAATCTTTGTTGTCTCCCGGGATCTGGTGTTGGGGCGCGCGGGGTATCTCCTGTGGGATTAGTTGGGGAGGGGCCAGAACCGGATATCCACGGTTATCTCCCCACCCCCACCAAAAAAATAAATAAATAGATAAAATAAAATAAAATTTAGGAGTCAACTTATCTCCAAGATTGGGCATCATGAAGATTGCTATTTATTTTTAAGAAAATGTTTCTAGCTTATTTGATTTATTTACGTACTAAAAGAGAGGAATCAGATGAATGCACCCATTGTACTGTTTTAATATTACATTCAAATGATTCTCTGTTTGTCTGATGAAATGCTAGAATATGAACGTGTTATTATCCTCATTTTGCTTGGAAAAGGCTAATCATGTGTTGTGGTTCCCTAGCACTTTTGTAATAGTATTTTATCTTGGCTGTTTTAGTGTTTCTGTATCCTGTTCTAAACTTCTCTCTCTCTCTCTCTCTCTCCACTGTTTACACTAAATCAGAGATGCACAAGGAAAAAGGGAGTGGACTAGTTACCTGGCCTCAGAGGCTTACTGCAGCACCTCCTCGCCTGGAAGATATTGGTGTCAGTCCTGAGGAATTTTCAGAAGATACTGTAAGTTTTTAAGTTTTCAGATGCAGTTTTATCCAACTTTGTTTACAATCTCTCTCGTTTTCTGTTCTAACTTAAGAAATTCCTTTGGCCTAGAGCATATGGCATTTTCGAGTCATTGAGTACTGGAAGCAAATGAAGTCAGTGATGCAGAAAAACTCCATTAGAAATGTTATGGATATGAACTCAAACCTTGGTGGGTTTGCTGCTGGCTTAAGTGATAGAGATGTCTGGGTAATGAATGTTGCTCCTGTCCATGCTTCTTCAAGATTGAAGATTATTTATGACCGAGGTTTAGTTGGAACTGTGCATGACTGGTATGCATTTTATTTGTGCTTAGTGATTTAAAAATCAAGCCCAAAATTAAATTATGTATTTTCCAAATGGAACCTGACAAATTTATTACATAATTCTGAACTGGCTCTTTCTTAGATGTATGAGCTTTCACTGAAAAATTTCTGTGGACATCAATAAGCCAAACGTAGTGTAAGTCAATGACTTGTAGGCATGAAATTCAATGGATTTAGGACACAATTATGTTCTATGGTTTGCTTACTTCTGGAATAAATTCTTATCTTGATTCTTCATTCAAATTTTATGTTCTATGCATTGCTTACTTCTTGTTTAATTCTTATCATTATTCTTCTCATATTAGGATTACGAAAAAGGACTTGCTATAGTTATTCCTCTTTAAACTCGTTCTTCCCTTCTAAATCAGAGGGGTTACTGAAATTGTCAGGTCTGTAGATTGCTCCCTAATGACGTTGGATTCGATTCTCAAGGCCACCTACCTGGCTAATAGCCAAAAACATTATCTTATATGGTGAGCAATTAGCAATGGCAAAAGTATAAAATGTGAGAGATGTAAGGCAATTGTTCATCCATCCTCCAGAATTAGCCAAGTTTTAGTTTAAGATTTTTTCCAAGTGAAGCCCAAATTTGTCATGTATGTAAGCACCATGTTACTCGATACTTTCTAGAAAAGGAATATATGTCTTTTTCTTTTTTTTGGTTATGATGCTGCTGTTTTTCTTGTTTCTGGGATTTGGTTGTATTCTAATGCTTATTTGATAGGTGTGAATCATTTTCAACGTACCCACGTACATATGATCTTCTACATGCATGGGCAGTATTTTCTGAGATTGGTGAGCGTGGATGTGGTATGGAGGATTTATTAATAGAGATGGATCGGATCCTACGGCCAGATGGGTTTGTCATCATAAGAGATAAACCCTCCATTATAAACTACATTCGGAAATTTGTTACTGCATTAAGATGGGATGGTTGGCTATCTGAAGTTGAACCAAGGATTGATGCTCTTTCCTCAAGTGAAGAAAGAGTTTTGATTGCAAGAAAAAAGTTGTGGGATGAGGAGATGCTGATGTGATCTGCTTTGCTTCTCAGGTACATACGTATTTACAGCCTAATTTCTTTCTTTCTGGTATGTTGTATACTTCTATATAAGTTGAAGCAGAGTATTATCGTATTTAAACTGGAGTCCTTTGTAGATTTTCTACTTCTTTTTCCCCTTTTTTTTTTCATATATATATATATATATATATATAGATTTGGTTACTTGTAAGCGGATATACTGTACTTGCTGGTGTTTGCTGCTTTATAACAGACGTGACTTTATGTTCTTTGGCTAGAAGGCTTCTGGTGCGCTCGTAGGAGTCTTCCCCTCCCTGGATAACAATACGTGGAGCAATGAAGCCTAGACTGGGCATGTGATGTTATTAGCTGGTAGACGAGACGGTACAATATATAGAAACTTAGAGATGGAAAGGAAACGCAGTGTATTTGTCACCAAATAGAGATGCAGTTGTATACATCAACAACCAATGAATTATAGCTTACTGCATAACTAGGGGATTCATTTATATTTCTTTGGTTTTTGTATCTATGGGCTGCATTATTTTGTAACTAATCTAAGTTATGAATAATTGGGAATTGTTTGCGTAAGCTTATTATTACCCTTGTAATTTATTTTCTTTCAATGCCTAATTTTGTATTTATGCTATGAGTTTGATTCTCTGAACTTGATATATGTTGGCCTAAACCATAGGAATGTGGGAATTATTGACCGAAGTGGTATTCTTAAGTGATATGAACTTATAATGCTCTGAGCTAGCAGAAAAGTGATAATCCACCCCTGGTCCTGGAGGTTGTGGCTCATAGTCTTAACGCTCATAAGAACATCTCAAATTAGACTTTCCTCTTGCGTTCTTTGCTCGTATGTTGCCTCATAGGAAACTGTATTGGTACCTAAATTCAGTGATCTTCACATCTGTCTTTAATTTGCATAATAAAGTAACGTCTAACTAGGAGATATATTCTATTTGGAAGATCAATCCTTCCTAGTCTCTACATTTGCCCTCATTGCACCCGAATGAGCTAGGCTGTTGCAAGTCCACAGATGAAAGAGGTTGTTTTATGTAAAACAGAAATCCAAAGCTGTTTCCCTGAGTTCAGGGAATGGTGATCGGATATCATTCATACACAGTTGTAATGATTGCCCTTCACGTAACCGAGTCGGATAGACCCCTTGTACAGACTCTATGTGATTCCCACCCATTCAAATTGACACTATTTAAGGGTCACTATAGCTACAGGGTTAACTAAGAGTTACATTATTAGCTTCGAGCAGGGGGGAAAAAAAGGAGTTACATTATTGGCACTCTCATGAGGGTAATTTGCTTACGTTATACTTGCAGGGGAATTTACCTCATCCACGTCTTTAACAGGACCTGCATGACGGTGACAGTGAGCAAGGTCGCACCAACCTTGCCAGTAATACCGAGTTAAAATCGCGCTAGTTCATACGTCACATATTACTCTCAAAATTTCCAATTTCACCATCAGAAATGGGACTACAGTATACTCATAACCAAATTACATAGCAGCAAATTTGAAGGAAAGGGTCACATTGAACAGGTATAGTTTTACTGTTGAGAGGAAAGAACTTACAACATCAAGAGATCATCATCATTGAAATTTCAAAAGAAAGTAAGAATGAACAAGTTACCATCATGCTTCTCTCGGGCAATGGAATACATGGTCTTATAATTGACTGCAGATTATTCTAAAAGTATGCATAATTGCATTAAACTAGATTATAACCAAGCAAAAAAAAAAAAAAAAAAAGAAAGGGTCACATTGAACAGGTATAGTTTTACTGTTGAGAGGAAAGAACTTACAACATCAAGAGATCATCATCATTGAAATTTCAAAAGAAAGTAAGAATGAACAAGTTACCATCATGCTTCTCTCGGGCAATGGAATACATGGTCTTATAATTGACTGCAGATTATTCTAAAAGTATGCATAATTGCATTAAACTAGATTATAACCAAGCAAAAAAAAAAAAAAAAGAAAAAAGAAAAACTAGAGCTAGTTTCAATTACAAGACATATACGAAAGATATTACTTACTTGCACCCTATAAACATCTAACGATGCAATTAATAAATAAAAATAAGTAATGTGGTTCTGTGCTTCGTCTAATAAATCCCCAAGCAACCTTTCCAATAACTAAATATCATGAACCAAAAACAGTAGATATTAACAACAATACTTGTGCCGTCAACAATAATTTAGAAAGAAAACTAGGACAAATAATAACTGACATGAAGCATCAATCTAGATGATATTATCCTAAAGCTTAAACATATAAAATCTGTAAACTCTAAATCGATGAAAGGGAAGGAATTTTTGCAGGCCACGGTGGATGTATAAGACTGAAAGTGTCCAAGAAACCAAGGAAGGCTGATTTCCTGAATTCCGGATATTCACCAATATATTCATTTTTATCCTCTTCAACACTATATTGCCACAAATCATTATCACGAAACAAGAAAATCGCATCCCCATTCGCCGGATGTACAATGCAGCCACAAACATTCCTTTCGTCTGCCCCCCTAGTTTGTCACTTTGACACCATGCACCAAAAGCCACGACGCATCATCCTTATTGTCGTAATGATCATAATTCATCACCAATTCCCAAATCTTCAAAACAAATCCTACCCTCTTAATATCCTGAACATCTGTGAGACCCGCGGCCGCCCCTGGACCAGTCCAAGGCGTACATTCTTGTTTTGAGCCCGCCAACACGGGAAACTGAACTACACGACACCGTGTCGGATCATTCACACCTTTGAACGGATCGAATGCAACTAGTCCCACATAGCCAGTAAAGAATTCTGTGGCTTGCTGTAACGCCCAAGTCCCATGTCGAGTATCTTCTGAGAAGTTTATGGGTATTTAAATGGAGGTCTGTGAGTCTAAAAGTACTTTCAAGCTAGCACTTTTGGGTGAGGTCCAGTGTTACACTTGCGACAGCTCTCCTGTGCCACTCATTTTGCTCAAACGAAAACGTCTCGAACTCTATACTGGTTCCCAACAAGAGCAGAGGGAATACACATTAGCGCGACCTTGTAGTTCCCAACAAGAGCAGAGGGAATGCACATTAGCGCGACCTTGTACCTCGTATTGAGACTCTTGGCGGGGTCGGGGTCGCACACAAGTCCAAACCTCTCAGCATTGTACTGTGAAGCGCAAGCCATTGCTTAGTTGGCGGATTACAGATGTAATAATCTGTTTGAGAGCGTGAAAAGAGCAACAAGTCCTTGGATGACCCCAATATGTTCACTTCCGACCAAGGCAAGAATCTTAGATAAGTAGTAGTACTACTTTTATAATTCCCATGCAGAATACTTGAATTGTCACAATACGATTGATAGAATGGTTTCTTAATTCCACGGGAACTGCATCTGAACACAAGCGTGTAAGGCAAGAACGATTGTCGTTTGTGTTGATTAAGGTAGGTGATCAATGAACAACTCTTGATCGTCAATCTCAATCTTTCTTTTTTTCCTAGTAGTACTCGTTCTCGACAGTAACAAAAAATTTAATGCTGCAACTTCTACTCCTGATATTTCACTGTCATTTTCGCTACTATTTTTGCTAGTAACAGGCTCCACCATATTTGATGAATTTGATGAGGGCCGTTGTTCTATTTTGGTACTCCACAAGTAAATGTCTTCATCACAAACACTATAAAAAGAATATTATTCTAAAGAGAATACTTTATAAAATCAACATATCGTAAGATCACGATGATTTTCAAAAAATATATATATATATATGTGTTTTGACTTAAGATTAGCTTTTTGAAATGATTTAATCCCTTTTTAAGTAAGCTTTGGGTCACCTTAATTAAACTTGTAACCGAACACCCGTATTTCTTAACTGAATAGTGAAAACCAAAATATTGATGACAAGGACGAGCTGTAAGCCAATTTAAGGGCGAGGAGGCCATATGAACGACCATTTTATTTTGATCTTCTGTAAAATTTTCATGAGATGCAAAAACCTTACTTTGCATGAATATCAATCAAAGATCTCAAACTTCATGGTTTTCATAATAACAAAAAGGACAAATTGTATCTTTGCCTCCCGAATTATCGCATATGCAGAGTTTTGCCCTCTAAACTATTTCTCTTTGTAAAAATACCCTCGAACTATTAGATTATGGAAAAAATACTTATGTTATCTTTCGTGACAGAATGGTGATGTGTCTTTCTATTTAGAGTATTGAAGAGGATTTTGTAATAGATTCTTTGCAAATAAAAGACAATACTGTGGATAAAATGTAACAAAATGGGCTAAATTTTAGCTTTAATGAAGGTTGGGGGCTAGTCTTTTAGAGAGGAAGACTACAGCGTGAGGGAAAAAGTGGAAAAATTTGGCACCTAATCTAAAGGTATATAGGTGAAGGTATTAAATATGATGAAAAATATTTCAACTAAGTTTGTTTTAGAGTGACACGTCATAATTTCATCTGAGCTATGAGCAAAAAGTAACAGAAGGAGAATTTTTTACACAATCGAATAGTTTGGGAGAATTCTTACAAAGAGAAATAGTTTAAAGGGTAAAACTCTGCATAAACAATAATTTAGAGGGTAAAGATGCAATTTGTCATAACAAAAATATAGACAAAAATTTGAAAGAAATATATATATATATAAAGAACATACCTTATTCTATAATGAAATCCTGATCAAGAGAAAATCATTGATTCAGAACTGTCTCTCTCTCTTAACCCTCTTAATCTGTACATATTAATTTGATGAATTTAATGGGCTTTTATATATATAGAGATCCAATTTCCTAAAAGCCACATTTACACACTTTAATTACCATTCTTATAATTTGAGAAAAAATAATTCAACATTAAAATATTTAAAGCATCCATAATTGATTATTTCAAAAATAGTAAATATCTCTAAAATATGAAATATGGGCCACAAAAATCTTACATCTTCTCTCTGTAAAAGGGACAGATAACGAGATGCATGTATTAGGTTGTCTTTCTTCAAAACGTGGAGAAATAAGAAAAGCACAACGAGTTACTAAAATCTCAATTTAAACCAAGTACGGATGGATGGTTAGGATAAACTTTCAACTAATGCTATCACTTTAAAAAGAATTTCCTATCAAGTAGACACTTACAGAATTATGTTCCAATAACTTAGGAGACAAGATTCTAACATTAATTTAGGCATTCAAAAGTCAGCTTCTTCTTTTAAAACACTTTCCTCAATAGAAGACTTCCTCACTTCGGATATACATTCTCCTCAATGAGCTTGTCCTTTTTATCGACATCGACCCTTGCCACGCCTAGACACATTTTGGGCTGATATGAACTTCTTGATCATGCTTATTATCAACAAATGGGACTTTCCTCTCTCTTGCTCGTATCATATGTTGCCTTCTGTGAAATTATAGATCATAATATTGATACAGAAAATAACCCATGTTTCACACGTCTTTAGTGTGTGCCTGACAAAGTAACGTCTAACTAGGGAAAGTACCTCTTATATGGAAGATCAATCATTCCTACCTAGTCTCAAAATTTGTCCTCATTTGGGTGCTTATTGAGCTAGACTAAAAAGAATTGTTGCAAATCGTCAGAAGCTACAATGATATGTGAAAGGCTTATTTGATGAAGAAATCTGTTGAGCGACTCTGTGCATACACGTTAGCATGAACGTAAAGAAGGGCAATTGCATGCTGCAACAAGCAATATGTGCCTAGTCTTGTGTTGAAAGACACTATATAAGTACATATATATACATATATTCGCACTTAATTTGATTTTCTATACTCAGAAGTGTAAACAACATAGAAAATGCCGGGAACCTTCATGAAAGTATACAAGAGTATGATGACAATCGGCTTTACAGTAGCATAATTCGTTTGTAAGTAGTGACTAGTGGTTACCTGTCTCTGTTTTCTGCTCAATTTATGTGGTTTTGGGCTACCAGAAGTAGTCTTATAATACCTTGAACTACCAATCAATCCTCCCAATAACTACATATCATAAACCAATAAACGGTAGATAATAACACGTATAATTTAAGGAGATATAAACTAGGAAACATAATAATTGACATAAACAAATCAATGTAGTAGATATCCAAAAGCTTAATATGCAAAATCTGTATACTTTAAATTGATGGAAGGGAAGGAATTGTTGTAGGCCACATGGGGATGTATAAGACTGAAAGCGTCCACAGAACACACCAATACTTTCACTTTCATCTTCTCCAATATAATATTAGCAAATATCATGATCACGAAACAAAACAAAAAAAAAAAAAAAAAAAAAAGAAAACAGAAATTATTCAAGCATAAACTTCAAACAAACAATAACCTAGAACAGGAAGAATATCATACACAAAAAAAAAAAATGATAATAAAATAAAAAAACAATATTTAACAGTGCAGAGTTTAAGATCAAGAAATAGCAGAAAAGGAAAGAGCAGAAGCAACCAAGATAATAAAAAATTCAAAACATCTTAGATCCATAGAGCCAAATCCAAAAACCAGAGAATAGAGGCCAAAAAAAAAAGTAANAAAAAAAAAAAAAAAAAAAAAAAATCACATCACCATTTACCGGATGGAAAGCGGCCACAAACGTTTCTCTTGTCTTCCCCTTTGTTTGTCACTTTGACATCATGCACCAAAAGCCACGCGGCTTCATCTTTGTAATAATCATAACTCACCAATTCCCAAATCTTCAAAACAAATGCAAGCCTCATAATCTTAAAACATTTGTGACAGCCTCAGCTGCCCCTGTCTCAGAACAAAACATGGTTGCTCGAATTTTATACTTGCTTCACCATATAGGAAAAGAAAACACACATTAGCGCAACCCTCTACATCGTATTGAGACTCTTGGAGTTGAGGAGCCTTTGGGAGCGCTAGCCATTGCCTCGCAAGCGGATTGCAGACGTAATAATCTGTTTGAGAGCGCAAAAAAAAAAAAGCAAGTCCTTGAACGACCCCAACATAATCACATCCGACCAAGGCAAAAAAAAAACTTAGATAACTACTAGTATACAACGATGAGTTTCCATGCAAAATCTTTGATCTCTCAGAAAATAATTGATAGAACGGTTTGCCAATTGCACTAAGGTAATTGCATCTAAATACGATGATATAAGGCAAGAATTGTTGGTGGTGTTGATAGTGATCAATGAACCTTGTCCGGACGAAATATTCACGGTAAGAAAGCACGGAGAATCAGCGCTTGCAGACATGCTACATTGGATTGATAAGTATTTCGAGCGGTATATCGTCGGTAACAATGGACATGAATTTCGATGCTGCCACTGCTGCTGCGTTACTTCCTGGTTCTGTTAGTTTTTCTTGATCATGATCATGATGATCATCATCAATCTTTATCTTTTCTTCTTTTTCCTTGTTCCCCACGGTAACAATAAACTTGATGCTGCAATTTCTAATAGCGATTTTTCAATTCTGCTACCATTTTGACTGGTATCACACTTCACCATGTTGATGATCATGAATTTGATGAACGTCCGTGCTTTCGGGTTTAGACTTCTCTCCTTTACGTGTCCTATTATTTATCTCCACAAGTGAATCTTCATCACTAAAAACACCATTTTTAATATTCAATAAAAGAAGTAGATATATAAAGAAAATACTTTTCTTATTAAAAAGGAATTGCTAAAAGAAATTTGTGATGTTTATCAACACATGCTAGTAAAGAATTTTGTAATCCCACAACTCTGAAATACTGTTTCTTTAAAACAAAATATCACGATAATAATTTTAAAATGGTATGCGTTTTGAGTTATTATTAGCTTTGTGAAAATGACTCTAATCCTCATTCAAAAAAAAAAAAAAAAAAAAAAAACACTCTAATCCCTTTTCGGTCAAAATTGGCTAGAGTTCTAAGTATCCTTTGAGTCACACTTAATTAACAACCCTTTATTTCGTCTTTATTTTATTTATATTGTGTAAAATTAACAAAGAACAAAATAGGAAGATGAGAGTTCCTAAGCCAAAAAGGCGTATATACTAAGGTCCGTTGTAGTCTTCTGTTGCACTAATAAAATCGTAGGTTTAGCCAAGTGGTGGATTGGATTATTGCTTGTTTCTTTCTTTCCTTCATTTTTTTTTTTTTTTTGATGAATTTAAGAATAAACGATAAATCAATTTTTTTCTATAATTCTACAAACTTCCCAAGTTTTGCACTTTTTTGGCTGATAACCTTTTAATTTTAGTAATTAACGATTTGAGGTAGTACAAAAATAATTATCAAAATTATCCCCCGGAGGTTGTGGCTAATATCAACTTCAGAACTCTCATAAGAAAGAGATCAAACGAGACTTTCCTCTCTCTTGCGCATTTTGCCTTCTGTGAAATTGTAGATTACATTGATACATAAAATAACCAAATTCCACACTTGTTTTTAGTGTGCAAAACAACATAAAGCCTAACAAGGAAAACATTTTTCATTTGGGAGATTCATCATTCTTGGATTCAAACTTTGCCCTCCCCTTGGAAGCTGAATGAGCTTGACTAAAAAGAATTGTTGCAAGCCACAGAAGAAAAACACTAGTACACAACAAATGAAATCACCAAAGCTAAGAAGCACATCCGATCAACATTCGGTGTTTTTCTTAATCTTCTTCTTTCTCGAGGCAAAGCTGCTTGGTCCAATTTCTATGGATATTCTTTTGGTTCTGCAGAGCATAAGTACAACCAAGTAAATAGACTGGGCAATAAAGTATTATGTGTCAACTTAAACTACAGTCTAAAATGATACTGAAGGAGTACCGCATAGATAGCTCTTCTGACTCCTTGCCATCATCTTCAACTGCATCAGCTGGAGAAGGAAATTACCACGAAAATAATGCATTTTGAGGATAAGGGATAGAGACATTGTGCAAAATGAAATTCGGTTCATAAGAATTTGAAACCACTTTTGCCACAACCTACAAAGTCAGATAATATCACATCCAAAATCATGCAGACCAAACTATTCCATATTTTGCTAATTTAGTTAAGTGGTAATGAAATGTGCTGAAGTTCACGAGAACCAACTTTTCCCAATGGGAATTCCTAATATCCCTTATTGAACAATAAGATGCAGGGAGAGGAAACCGAAACCGAGAGCGAAATAAAAAAACCATGTAATGTATTACGTTATCTTTCTTCAGACAGTAGATGCATAGAAAGCATAGAGAAATAAGAAAAGCACAACAGTTTACTAAATTCTAAAATGTGAACTCAATTCAGACCAAGTACGAATAAATAGAAAGGATATGCTTCAACTGATGCTATTACTTTAAAGAATTTCCATCAAGTAGACACTTCTAGACCTATGTTCCAATAAATAAGGAGACAAGATTCTTATATTTAGGCAGCTGATCAGTACTCCAAAATAGAGAACACAACAAAGCATACAAATTTCAAAACCCTCATCTCAAGCCTCGACGTGAGTGGTAGTCTTACCAATTTCATCAACTTCATCACTTTCATGTTCTGATTCTAAATCCGAACCCCATCGATCCCCTCCATCATCGAAGTCCCAACGTTCTCCCAAAGGAGGCATCCAGAAGTCAGCTTCTTCCTCTAAATCACTTTCCTCATCAGAAGCCTGCCTCACTTCGGATATAATCTCCTCAACAGGCTTGTCCTTCTTCTTCTTCTTCTTTTTCTTTTTCTTCTTTTTTTCAACATCCTTGCCATGCTTAGAAACTTTCTGGGCCGTTTCCTCACCCACTTCTTCTACCATTCCATCAGGATTTAGCGTTTCGGTTTCCTTTGCCTCTGTTTATAAAAAAAGTTCAGAACGAATGAATATTATCATTATAAACATTTTGGGCACCATTAAAATCCATGTATACACAACAAAAATTCATGAGTTAAAGACATACTTCACACTCATATTTCAACTCATATGCTTCACATTCATATTTTAAGTGAGCATCAATAAGTTTTGACTCTAAAAACCTGAACTTTGAGAGAAAAATAAATTAAAAATACAAATAAAATAAAAACCCACAAACCTAGTTTATTGAGAAAGCGTTTCCCATTAATATGTTTCCAGATATGTTCCTCAGACTTGTTAACAGTATCCCCTGTTAACTTGCATACCAGCTTCGAACTATGAAAATTACCAAACGAACAATAAGTTAAGTAAATTCCAAATAAATTGAACGAATTAGCTTCATGGGCTTCCTTCAACCAAACCCAATTATTCCCAAAAACAAAAAAAAAACAAAAAAACAAAAAAAAAAGAGGAGCTTGATGAATTTAGGGGCAAAGAGAGGAGGAGGAAATTGAGATACCGGGAGAGAGGGTCTTGGTTGAACATGTTGAGAGGGGCCTTATTATGGGAGAGGGCATAGTCGATGAGGCCCAAACGGCACCGTTTGCTCTGGGAGTAGGAGTCTTTATCTTTGTCGAGAACTTCATGGCCAGTCTCAACGCACTTGAAGCGGCCATTATCGAGAACTTTGAAAGTGGGTGCGCCCAGTAGGTTGTTCCCTTCCTTGCTCTTGTTCTTCTTTTTCTCTGCCTTCTCTTCACTCGGCTCCATTACTGCTGCTACTGACCTCGAATGCGCGCCGTAGGCGTAGAGGGAGGGAGAGATCACAATGGCGAAAGGAGGAGACGGGCCCGAAGGGCTACCTTGTAATATTGGGCCTGGAATAGGCCTGACTTGGTGTTGGTCCAAATCATAAATCTTCAAAGGCCTAAGCCCAACATGAACAATTATGGGCGTTTTAAGAAGAGCACTAGGGCCTAGGCCTTGTGAGTGGTTATGTCCATCTTGTGCTCGACCCACTCTTTTGTTTCACTTTTATGAAATATACACCCAGTACCCGTGTTTTAGAGAAAACTCGGTGAATAACTAATTTTTTAAACTGGTTTAAGTAGATATCCATATTTTAAAAGTTATAACTAAATATTCGTTTAATATAAGCTTAAGTTATGAAATATATTGTGTTTTTATCTTTACCATTAAGTGAGTTGAACATTTAGCTATAAACTTTTAAGTTTGGTCCTATACTAAGTTTTGGGCCAAAAATGGTCAAATAACTAGCCATGTTTTACTTATATTTCACAAATTCCCTTTTCTTTTTTTTTTTCCGTATTTCATCAATACTCATTTTTTAGGTATATATTTCGTATGTATAATATATGTATAATATATATTTAGGGGCATGGATGTAGTCTCACTGGCGAGACCATTCCCGTTCATATTTTGACCAACATAGGTCATGTTTTGGCCAACACAGATTGGTTAAAATATGACTTGTATTAGCCAAAACATAAACGAGACTGGTCTCCTCGAGAGAACTACATCCGTGGCCTATATTTAGAGTGTAAATATTTATTTATGGTTTATATTTATAATGTAAATTTATAATTATAGATACATTTTGAGATATATATTGATTTTCAGATATAAGTTTTATTCACATAATGTATACCACATATTTCATGTGTAAAACACTTGTGATATACATTTCTACAAAAATTGCTATTGCTGAAAGAAAAATGAAAATGGATATTTTATGTAAATGTGATTAAAAGAACATGTATTTATATACTTTTTCTAGTGGTATTTTTTGGAGGGATTCCACTGGTCTTTCCTTTGCTTTTTATCTGTTTCAATAATAAGTGGAATATACCCTTTTTTTTTATAAAAAAAAAAATAGTAGAAGAGAACATAGTTTACCAGTCATTACTAATTTTGAAGCGTAAGTATGTAAAAAAATAATTTGATGTCTTTCATGCTCTCTTTTTCTAGAGATTTTCTATGCACCTTGCCTTTCTGTACGTTTCTTTGCTGCTTTCTTTCTTTTATTTCAATAGTTCCTCCCTATATGTAACTATATGAGATAGCATAGATTTTGGGCATTTTGTTCTACCTAATTTCTTTAATGTGAGTTTTGTTGGTTTTACTAATCTTATGTAATTTTATATGATTTTATTTTAGATCTAAAACTTCCAAAAGTGTGTATATAAAAAATTTTATCTTGTCAAAAAATAATTTACCCAATAGATATGTCACAGAATGAATCACTCATAGACATAGACAAGGGACGGAGCCCTGAATTTAATTAAGTGGGGACAAAAATCAAATGTCTTTAAATTATAAGAAAGGCTTAATTCACAACTTGAGAGGTTATATTTGAAATTTTATAAATTCAGAAAGGTAAATATTAAATTTAAAAGATAAAAGACTAATTTTAGAAAAATTTACATTCTATTTATGAGAAAAATAATTTTCAAAAAGGGCAACTGACCCTCTGGCCCATGTGGCTCTGCCCCTGACCCTGCTCATAGAGGTCTTGTACCTTTTCTTTAATTATGTGTTTCCTCTTTAATCATTGGTAGAATATAATAGTTTGGGAACTTCTAGTTTATTCAATTATTCGGTTATTGTATAAGTCTTCTGTAATTTGATTTTTTGTAATGCCTTTAGATGATTAATGAATGAAATTTCTATTTAATTAAAAAAAATTGGTATCTTTTTATTATTATTGTTAGTTTATTATTTTATATAAATGCATACAATAAAAGAATGTGTAGATTATAAATTTTCATACCCCTAATTTATATTGTATTTAGATCTCGGTATCTCACCAGCTACAACTATTACAACGGGCCTTTTTTTTCTAAACAAAGTTCCAGTAGGAAAACAAAAAAGAAAAAGCTCGACTTTCTTTTTCCCCTAAATACAATGTTTTCAGGTCAACATAAATTTTAAATTTCATACTTTTAAAAGCCTAAAGTTAAATAACTTTCAAAGTCATGCCCAACAAGGCAACAACACATGTAGAACCAGTGAAAATCTTTAACTTTGTTCTCCAGACAGAAATGTGGATATGGTCAATCTAAGAAAAACAAGTCAGGTCAAAAAGTATAGGCTAGACCCTTCTACAGATATAGGAGTGGGATATGTAACATGTAATGCCACACCATGTTTAATGAGTCGGATAAAGCCTTCAACCCCAATTAAAGAAGAGATAAAAATATTTGCATAATTAGGAGAACATTTTTGCTTTTACAAGGGTATAACACGTGATTCAGATCTTGAGAATCACGAGCTTTAACTTGTGTTGTCTGTCAAGATGAGGTCCAGTTCAGTTTCTTACCAACCTGTGCGACTGAGGAAAGATAAAATCAGAATCACTAATCACATAAATGAATATAATACCAATATGGTTGGCTGATCATACAAATTTAATATATGTTTCTATACATTTATATAAAGACCTAGGATGCTTGTTTATTTCTGACTAGTGTTCATGCCAAGACAATGATTTCTTGGACTGCTTACCAGTAGAAAAAATACACGCAAGAATATATCATAGGCACAAATGATACTATAATTTATTGACTAAAAAAGTTAATATCCCAATAGTAGTTAATACCTCAATAGTTTAATAAACGCACTTATCACATGTGATGTTTATCGCCTTCATTTTTTTCTTTCTTAATTGAAGGCATCTCCTAAAACTACGGGCTTTTTTTAAAAAAAAAAAATACTTTTTTCTCTGTGCATGGAGAACAGCTCAAGTACTAGTATCCTCATTTTAGTGTACAACTTTATGATTATGTTCTCAACCATTGGAAAAAGCTCCACCTTTAGGGGAGTAAAATGAGGATTCAATTCAAATGGATATGAAGGGTGTGCCATATATATGATATTAATAACATTTCTTGGGTAATGATTTTCATGCTAAGCCTAATTGCACTTTACCACAAAACAGTGTTTGTCTCTTTAGAGACATAATATTATTAAGGACACCAAGATATTGGTTATCACAAATATGGTCCAATTCTTCCAAGCCATAAAGTCAGCCGCCATCACAGGATTCAATCTGCAAAGTGAACTACTACTTACTAGAGATCTTATGATTCAAATATGCAATTTAGACCTTGTTAATTTTCAGGATATGTGTAAATTCAAGACGGAGATGCCTTATCTAGTAGGCACTGTTGATGGTTACAACGGCAGATAAGAGAAAAGAACAAACCAACCACAACTAGCTAGGTTGTATTTAGCAAACAAAGACAGCTATCTAGGTTGTACACCGACAAATTAAGCATGTTAACAAATCAAGTCATGAAAGCAATTAATAAATCATGGGCAAATAATTTTTTTTTCCCTTTCCCTTATTGTTATTGTTCATTATTATTTTAATTTTTCGTTTCTTTTTGAGTAGATCATGATCTCTATTGATACGTATCTTGTATTTTATACAAATATTACTAATCATCAAGGCGTGTATAAATGAGAAGGCAGTTACATGCCCTCCAACAAGTAACGTAGTCAGAGAGACTCAGAACAAAGAAAATGGAGACTAGATCAAGATTCTTGTTTACTAGCCTTTTACTTACATGGGTTCTGAGTGTTGGAGGTAAAGAAGTGCAAGATGAGTCCCCATGTAACTTTCCTGCAATTTACAACTTTGGTGACTCCAACTCAGATACTGGTGGTATAGCAGCTGCATTTTGGCAAATGGCCCCTCAATGTGGTGAAACTTTCTTCCATAGACGAACCGGAAGGGGTTGCGATGGCCGTATACTAATTGATTTTATTGGTAACTCACTACTTACTTCTTGAACTTCAACTGCTGGTTTTGTAGCTGACCACTTTAATGTTAGATGTCTATTATGGTTAAGGGAAACTAACACAAAGTTGTTACATTTATGCAGCACAGCACCTTAAATTGCCTTACTTGAGTGCCTACTTGAATTCAATTGGTGCCAATTTCAGGCATGGTGCTAATTTTGCCACGGGAGGAGCAACGATCCGGCGTCAAAATGAATCAGTTTTCCTTAATGGTGTGAGTCCATTTCCTCTTGATATCCAAGTGGTGCAGTTTGACCAGTTCAAGTCACGTACCGGATGGTTTTTCAAGAAAGGTGAAATAACCCTGTTGTTCAAATTTCAAGTTTAGTAAATTTCCACTGTAGACCAAAGATGCATTGTTTGTGATCTACAGACAAGAAGAAATCCCACAGAAGAAATCTCCCAAGGCCAGAGGACTTCTCAAAGGCTCTTTACACACTTGATATTGGCCAAAATGATATTGCTGCAGGGTTCAGGTCAATGACTCCTGAACAGTTCAAGAAAGAAATCCCCGATATAATCAACCAGTTTGCTGAAGCAGTCAAAGTAAGCAGCAATATTTAGCCGGTTTAAACTCATTGAGTAATTTCATCAAACGATTAGTAGGTGCCATTATCAAGACTAATTTTGTACCCACACAGAATCTGTACGAACAAGGGGCCAGGGCATTCTGGATACATAACACAGGACCCCTTGGTTGCTTGGCCGTGACCCTTAATTACAGCCCTGGCCCAGACCCTGACTCTTATGATCCCCATGGTTGTGACAAGGCTCAAAATGACATGGCAAAAGAGTTCAACAGGCAGCTCAAGCAAAAAATCAACAAATTAAGGACAAAGCTCCCTCATGCTGCATTAACATACGTCGATTTGTTCGCCGCAAAGTATGAACTAATAACTAATGCAAAGAAGGAAGGTAACAATCACTAGAACAAAACAATCATGTAGTACTGTTCCATTAAGTAATTTTGAAGCTTTGGGATTAAAATCCCAAAGTATTTATATTCAACGTCAAGTGACTTTACCAACTTAACTAGTTATAACTATTCTTTTATTTTTGCAGGATTCTTGGACAAGGCATCAATCTGCTGTGGGTATCATAAAGATAATGAGCATGTGTGGTGTGGGAATAACGGAAAATTTAATGGTACTCAAGTTTATGCTGATTCATGTGAAGATCCTTCTTTGTACGTAAGTTGGGATGGTGTACACTATACCGAGGCTGCAAATCATTGGATTGCTAATCATATCTTAAATGGTTCATTCTCAGACCCACCAGTTCCAATCACACATGCTTGTTATAGGCATTGACCTTTGGGTTTGTGATGATGATGATCATCATCATCTATTTGATGTTTCTATAAATCTTTTACCTTCAAAAAATGAAAATCCCTGTAATAAACCGAAAGTTTTAACTTGGCAAACAGGCCTAGAAGTGTAACAAGAAAATGAAATTTTGGTTAGTGTCCATGCTAGAGTTGGAAGAAAATTGACGATCAATCTGCTACAGTGTTGTTTTCTCTGGCTGCCAAACAAGAAAAGTATGAACCAATCTCTCCTATCAACCTTACTAGAAGTGATAGAATCTTTATCTACTTTAAACACTTTTATGCTAAACTATATCTAGATCAACCATATGAAAGAAGCACTCTACCAAGAGTGACTACTTTGCCAAAGGCATTTAACTCTTCTTTTTGTTTATGGTCTTGAATGTTGGAAATTGGGCAAAACGACACTTTGCAACTTTTGGGCCTGATATAGGCCAGACAATGTCATGGTGCAGACTCCAGCCATTTAGAGGAGCACTTGGGCCTGTTTGGAAGAGAGCTTGTAGGCTTTGGGCCGTCTTTAGATCCACCCACCAGCTCTGTCTTTTGTTATTACTTCAAAATGATTCAACAACGTAGTATATTAAGTTGCAACTTGCATTTTCATATTATGTAACTTATTTAAGTAAACCTAAACTCCAGCTGAGAATAAAGTGATATACAGGTATTCAATAGGAATAAAGACAAGATCCAAAACTAGAGGTCACGGTGTTAATTTACACTCAATAAAGTTGACTTTGTGAAAATTGACTCTGCTTATAATACATCCTCTGTTTCTCTGAGTCCATTTATGCCATCAAAACAGAGTTTTAATCTTCTTTATAAACGCAATTTGCAGGGCCAGCCTGATTTTAATGTGTCCATCTAGTTACTTATTTAATTTTCTAATTGCAACTACCAAATAAACAACATGTAATTTGTCCCTTTATTACTCTCATCTTTTAATTGAAATGTCCCTTTATTAGTTGTCTTTACAAGAAACCCTCCTAAAACTTGAAGCTAATAATAGTGATTGCAAGGAAAAAATAGTTATTAAAATTATTCTTATTCTATTGCACAAATTGTCACATCTTATCTCAAGCTAAGATCATACCATTTATAAAAATAATGTTACATTAATTAATACAAAATACTGAGTGTCCTCAGAATAATTCTTTGGAAAATAGTTCTTAATATTGTATATGTTGCACAATTTATCTCTGAATATTGAACACGTCAAGTTAATTGATACCTTAAAAGGAAAGAGAAAATAATTATTATTATCGTGGTCATATTATTATTTTTATAAACCATGTTTTCCATACTTCACGGAGTTAGAGATTGGAATAAAATGAATATAAATAGAGTATGATTGTAATATATAGTAATCTTGGAGAATAATTTTCATGGTTTAGCACTTCCAACCCATCACTGCTTGTCTTCTAGGACAGTAGAGAGTAGAAACACCTCATAATAGTCACCAAAACTAGATAAGAGCTAGAACAGCTAGATAACTTGGTTTATATATATATATATATAAGGAAAAGAAAAACCCACGTTAACATGTCAGAAAAAACCCAGTTCTAAATCAATGGCAAATGGGCTTTCTTTAATTCTGATTATAGCGTATGAATATGTTTATACACATATACATGTGTTTATGATGATCCATATAAAAGCATTTTCCTTGTCTATATATAGCAATGCCTCGAGGCATATTGTATCTTTGTACTTGTACAACAGAGAAAATGGAGACTAACATTGCCAGATTCATATTTGTAAGCATTTTAGTTACTTGGTTTCTAAGCTTTGGATGTGAAATAGTGAATGGTGATGTATTTCCTTGTAACTATCCTGCAATTTTCAACTTTGGTGACTCAAATTCAGATACTGGCTCAATATCAGCCGTATTTTACCCAAGGCCTCCTCCCAATGGGGTAACTTTCTTTCACAGTCCTGCTGGAAGAGTTGGTGATGGCCGTTTAGTCATTGATTTCATCGGTAACCCACTTGTGAACTCAACCTGTTTGTTCTTTTTCCTCAAAGAGTTACTACTTCAGGGGATTTAGATATGGCTGTGAAAGTCTAGAGAATTTACTCATACATAGTTGTTACATGTATCGTTTATTTATGCAGCGAAGTACTTTGGATTGCCGTACTTGAGCCCATATTTGGATTCAATTGACACCAATTTTAAGCATGGTGCCAACTTTGCCACTGGAGGAGCCACTATCAGGCGCTCAAATGATTCTTTGTTTATAAGTGGTATTAGCCCATTTCCTCTTGAAATCCAAACCGTGCAATATTCCAACTTCAAGAACCGGACCACCAAGCTTTACCGCCAAGGTTACTCTCTAAACTCACCTTGTTTTACTTAGTCAACAACTTCCTCCAAACTTCAGTACCTAGACTTTAAGAGCATGTATACTAATCTGCAATGGAGAGGAAAGGGAAATACATACCAATTAGAAAAATAGAATTCTAACCTTTCTCACTCATTGTTTCTTATTTTCTCCATTTCCTTTCCATGGATTCCCTTTAAAGACTCATTTGATTACGGATTAGTAAACGTGGCCTTATTTGACTTCCCATATTTATTATTTGGATATTGTTTGTGATCTGCAGCCAAGAGAAGACCAGAAGTAAGAAAGAGCTTCCCCTTTCCAAGACCAGAGGACTTCTCAAAGTCTCTTTTCATAATTGACATTGGGCAAAACGACCTTGCCGCAGGTTTCCGAAATGTGGCAAGTGAAAAACTTCGAGCAGACATTCCTGATATAATGAACCTGTTCGCTTTAGATGTCCAGGTAAAAACACTGTTTGTTCAATTACAATTGTTACCCACTAATAAAGATTAATTTTGCATCTTCAATAACACGACTATATGAGATTCATAGTAAGATTAACTATGTATCTTGCAGTTTCTGTACCAACAAGGGGCAAGGACGTTTTGGATACACAACACAGGTCCCATTGGTTGCCTGCCGTCGACCCTGTTTGACATTCATAATCCAGCCCCTGGCTTTCTTGATGACAATGGTTGCGTCAACTCTCAAAACGACATGGCAAAAGAGTTTAATAGGCAGCTGAAGAATAAAGTCGATGAACTAAAGGCACAGCTTCCTCTTGCTGCATTCACGTATGTGGATATGTACGCTGCAAAGTACAGTTTGATCAGTAATGCAAAGAAGCTAGGTAATAATAACTAAAACCACCAACCATTTTGATTTCTTTATATCTATTATTGTCGCCATCCCACTAATAATAACACTCATATGCTTCAATTGTGGCTTAATTACACCTCACCAGATATTGGTACATAAGTTCTACTATTATATGACCTGATAAAAGTAAGCTAAGTTCTAATTGTTCAATACAATTAAGTTATGATGAGATAATGCTAATGTGCATAATGCTAAAACTAGAATAGTGATTGATATTGCTTGGAAGAAACGAGACCAAGAAATTTTATGGTTTAGTATTTTTTTGTGTACTGAGTTCTTCATCTTCTTGTTCTTTGCTTTCGCAGGATTTTATGAAAATTTGGATATCTGTTGCGGTTCTTACAAAAATGGCGTTCGTACTTATTGTGGGATCAATTTACTACCCAACGGTACTCAAATTTTTATTGATCCATGCAAAGATCCTTCCTTGCATATTAGTTGGGACGGTATACACTACACCGAGGCTGCAAATCGCTGGATTGCTAACCAGATAATGAAGGGTTCCTTCTCGGACTCAAAGATTCCAATCTCATATGCATGTTATAGGAATTAGGCTTTAGCCTTTGTAATTATGTTTATATCCATTTAGTGATGTCCATCTTTAACTTAAGATGAAATCAACGTGGTAACCAATAATTCAACTCGGCAAACTGGCCAAGAGTTGTCTAGTATCATCCAGATTTAAGTGTAACTGTAACCATTGAAAGTGCATTAAACAAAGAGCTCATGTTTCTAAAGTCATCAGAATTTTGTTCTTGGTTTCCTTTGTTTTCCTAGCAGTCAAACTGAAAGTGAAGGAGAAAGAAGACAAATATTGTGTTGTACTGGATAAACGGCAACAAGCTATAAGTGTACAACAAACCATGAAATGTTATGGTTTTTGGACGAGGACCAGACTAACCAACCCTCTCTGGACTTAACCCTGGACTTTGGCCCGTTAAGCCCTCAATGAAATAACAGATACAGATGATAATATTTATTGAATTAATAAAACATTCTGCAATGAATCAAAGGGCGCAAATGTGAGATTAATAAGATACTATAATGATAATAAATAAGAAGACATAGCTCCATAGAAGTCGAATTAAATGTCCCAAAGTTGATGTTTGTGTGTGTGTTTTGGGCTAACGAGTCCTCAATTGGAGACAGTGACTGTTACTATGAAACTATGAACATTAGTAGAAACTGTGAGATATTTCTTGGCATGTAGCACAAAAAAAAGATAGTGCAAGATTTTGTCCCGCTAATAACGCGAAAACAAGTCTCACGGTCCCACCCATCTTTGTTTTGTCCACTTATGGCAGATACCGACAGCCCTGCTTCGCTGCTTGAATAATTATATCCAACATAAGCTTGAGCACATCACCGACTTCCTTTAACCTACTTTCACTTCTCTTTCACTGTTGCCACACGATTACAATCATAAGAAACTTTAAGAAAATATTAATTTCATACTACTATGTGACAATTTTAATAACTCTGCCACGTATATGATAACGGTGTCACTAATAATAATTAGTATTTTTGAGTCCTTTATAGCTTTGACAATGATTTGCATCTCATTTAATTTCATGGTCCCTCTTTCCATAGACATTGTCACATATCTTTACCAAATTACAGATAAACAAGAACCCAATAAAAGATACCACATAAAAGATCTAGATGCCGATTATTTTAATACCATGATGTGCACACGATTTAAGGAGATTGGTAAGTGGTACGTGTAACGCTTTTCTTTCTTTAATGGGCAGTGGTAGATAACACAACCAGTAAGCAAATAGACTTTTACAAGAATGGTCTGTAATATTTAAACCATTAGTGATTTGCATCAATGATGATGCAACAAGGGTCAAAAGGAGAGTAGACATTACGACACTGGTGAGATTAGAGCGCACATGAACTGTCATCAATATCTATCCCCCTTTTGTCCCACGCGTAACAGTAACATTTGTCCTCAAACTGGCTCTGCTACACTGGTTTATCCTTAAAATGGTCCAATAGGGTCTAGCCTCAAGCATGAGCCACACTTGTTAGAGTGCAGTGAAAATGGGGTTATGGAGGAAAATCCTTGTTGGGTTTTTAGTTTTATGCGTTTTGGGTGTGGGAGGAGAAGAAGAAGCAGCAGCGGCAGCCTCAGCTTCCTGCTCCTTTCCTGCGCTTTACAACTTCGGAGACTCGAATTCAGACACTGGTGGCATTTCTGCTGCGTTTGAACCAATTCCAGCGCCGTATGGCGAAGCATTCTTCCACAAACCATCGGGAAGGGACTGTGATGGCCGTCTTATTGTAGATTTCATAGGTAAAAACTAAGAGCTTGTTCTTAAGTATTTTGGCTATTTTGATTGGAGTAGTGGTACTAATTAACAAAGTGTCTTTGGATTATGCAGCTGAGCGAATAGGATTGCCATACTTGAGTGCTTATTTGAACTCGTTAGGAACAAATTATCGTCACGGGGCGAACTTCGCCACCGGAGGATCGACCATTAGAAGGCCAAATGAAACCATTTATGAGTATGGGATTAGCCCATTTTCGCTTGATATGCAGGTTGTGCAGTTCAATCAGTTCAAAGCAAGGAGTAGGGTTCTCTATGAGCAAGGTGAACTTTTAGAAAGTCATCATTGTAGAAAAGTAAGGTTCAATCTTTGTCCTTATGGAGACCCTTTATGCTAAACTTTTTTTTTTTTTTTGGGGTACTCTGCAGCAGCCAAAACACCCTCTGAAAGAAGCAAATTACCAAACCCGGAGGAGTTTTCTAAGGCACTTTACACATTTGATATTGGGCAGAACGATCTTTCTGTTGGGTTTCGCAAATTGAGTTCGGAACAGCAGCTGGCGGCTCTGCCAGACATCGTCAACCAGTTGGCCAAAGCAGTCCAAGTGAGTAGTTCACAAATGTCCTAGTAGTTTGAAAATATCAATCTGTGAAATGTGACTGAAAAATGAAAACTTTCTGATGCCTGTGACTGACTACTGTTAGAATATATATCAACAAGGAGGGAGGGCATTTTGGATTCACAACACTGGTCCAATTGGATGCTTGCCAGTCAACTTTTTCTACAATCATAATCCACCGCCTGGTTATCTCGACCAGTATGGCTGTGTCAAGACTCAAAATGAGATGGCTGTAGAGTTCAACAAGCAGCTCAAGGACAGAGTAATCAAGCTAAGGGCAGAGCTCCCTGAGGCTGCCATAACATACGTAGATGTCTATGCAGCAAAGATTGGAATGATCGGTAATGCAAAAACACAAGGTAACCATTATTACCCTTGTCAACATCATAGTATCCTTTAGACCTGTACTATTTTTAGCTCTAAGATATGTTGATTTTCACTTACAGTGTTAGATGAGCATTTCTAATATTAATCTAAAGGAAAATCAAGAATGAGTAGTACTAAACTAGTATTTGCATAAAAACTAATCTGTTTCATAAAAACTAACAGACACAAGGTAACCATTATTACCCTTGTCAATATCATAGTATCCTTTAGACCTGTACTATTTTTAGCTCTAAGGTATGTTGATTTTCACTTATAGTGACATTAGATGAGCATTTCTAATAGTAATCTAAAGGAAAATCAAGAATGAGTGGTACTAAATAGTATTTGCATAAAAACTAATCTGTTTCATCCATATTATATTGCAGGATTTTCAGATCCATTAAAGGTGTGTTGTGGTTATCATGTGAATTACGACCATGTTTGGTGTGGGACGAAAGCACTGGTGAATGGAAGTGCAGTGTTTGGCGCTTCTTGTGAAAGCCCTTCTACTTCTATCAGCTGGGATGGCGTCCACTACTCTCAGGCTGCAAATCAGTGGGTTGCTAATCACATACTCAATGGTTCCTTAACTGATCCACCAATTCCAATTACTCAAGCATGTCAAAGGCATTAGAGTCTCTGTTAATGGCGTAATGTTAAATTGGGCTAAGAAAAAAAAAAGACCGAAAAAATAATAAATAGTTCACAAATGTGTATCAGAAACTAGTCTGCGAATCTCAACTGGATCAAAACCAGAATCTTGATCTCGTTTCTACATTTTAAACCATGAAGTGTACGAGAGGACCTGATTTCTTCAAGAATGCTCTCTCGTTTTGTCTTTATGACTATTTTTAGCTTACATTACCATTAAATATAGTCTGAAACAATAATTTTTTATTGTCACGGGCATTTTTTTTTTCAGTTTTTTCCCCTCACTTGAGGAGCAATAGTCAAGAGAACAAGCCACAACAAGTAAATAATGTGACCTAGTCTATAATACAGTGATTCCGAGCAATCTGTAATTCACAAGGTAGACAGACGAAGGGCAGAGTTAGCTTTCTCTGATACATTTAAAGAAACGTAAAATGCAGAAAATTGACACAGACCCTGCTAAAATTTTGCCTCAAATAACACAACTCGGCATGAGAAACGTTTAAAGTCTTGTCATCATATCCACGTGTTGTTTCCAAACGAACATGACGAAGGTACTTAGCTATATGAGGAACTCTTAAATTTAATGTAAGATCTTGAATGACAGGATAACACAGGCCTCCATGATATATTATCAGAAGTCCATTTTTATATAATGACAAAATATCACTCATTTGAAGATCATGTAAATTATTATATGAGATGGCAAAGGGAGAAGAACTTTACCAGCTTTTTAAGCTACTATACTATGCTAAATGAATAATAATCTTAAGCTCATTGTGAAGCGAAGACTCAAAAAGTTGTGAAACCGAAAATCCATAAGAGCACAAAATGTATCTGTATCTGAAATTCATACAAAACTACAACTGGCCAAAGCTTCTAAAATATATTATCTTTACCAGCATACAGAAATAAGAAGGAAAATATGTCTTATTCTACACGGCCAAAGTCATTACAAGAAGAACACAAAGAAGAGACAAAGCTAACTTATCAACAAAAATTGTAGCATCTCAACTGCTGTGAAACTTGATTCACCTAAACCGTACTAAGAGAACCCAAACCCGATTCAACAAACAGACAAATAAAAATTAACATCACAAACTCGTTCACTCAACAATTGACTGAATGACACCTGCCCCAACAGTCTTCCCACCTTCTCTAATAGCAAATCTCATACCTTGCTCACAAGCTACCGGCATTATAAGCTCCACAACCATCTTAATCCGGTCTCCGGGCATAACCATCTTGGACTCCTCATCCTTGTCGTTCTTAATCCCGGTAACCTTCCCGGTAACATCAGTAGTCCTCATGTAAAACTGCGGCCGATACCCTGCAAAGAACGGCGAATGCCGCCCACCCTCTTCCTTCTTCAACACATAGACAATGGCCTCAAACTTGGTGTGAGGCGTGATGGTACCAGGCTTGGCAATAACCATTCCTCTCTGAATATCAGTCTTCTGAATCCCTCTAAGCAGAATCCCCACATTGTCACCCGCAAGAGCTTCATCAAGGGTCTTCTGAAACATCTCAACCCCAGTAACTGTAGTGCTCCTGGTCTCCCTAAGACCAACTACTTCCACACTATCCCCAACCTTGACGGTCCCCCTCTCGACGCGCCCGGTGGCCACCGTCCCCCGACCCGTGATCGAAAAAACGTCCTCAATCGCTAACAAGAATGGCAAATCGGTCTGCCTTTTGGGAATGGGAATGTAACTATCAACAGCATCCATCAACTCATAAATCTTGTCAACCCACTCATTCTCTCCCTTCTTGAGCTTCGAGTTCGCCATTAGAGCTTCCAAAGCCAACAATGCCGAGCCGGAAATGATGGGCACATCATCACCGGGAAACTCATACGAAGTGAGTAGCTCACGAACCTCCAATTCCACCAACTGAAGAAGCTCCTCGTCGTCAACCTGGTCCTGCTTGTTCAAGAAGACCACCATGTTAGGAACCCCAACCTGCTTAGCCAACAAAATGTGCTCTTTCGTCTGCGGCATCGGCCCATCAGCGCCGGAAACCACCAGAATCGCGCCGTCCATCTGGGCAGCGCCGGTGATCATGTTCTTGACGTAGTCGGCGTGCCCGGGGCAGTCCACGTG
>JXTC01000552.1:54525-150427 GCA_002914845.1 Trema orientale | reverse complement strand
ACTGGAAGGGCGTTAACCTTGTACACTCTTATAAGCTGCGCCTCGTTGAGTCCTGGGCGCTCTTTATTCTCTGCAAAGATATAGAAATGCGATCAGGTATTATGAAGAAATTTTGAATTTAAACAAGTATTTGATTACCTACCAGGATTTTGAAAAAATCCATTGTCGGCATAGTCGAAGTGGAAAAATGGTTTCTTCCATTTTCCCATGTTGTTGTGAACTCTGTGGATGGTCTTTATCGCCTGATTCGACCATTTGCTCGCATAGAAGAAGCCGAAGTCTGAAGGATTCGACTTCACTTGGAAAAATCAGGTGAATTCTTTAGGAGTGGGGGATCCTAAATTAAGTTTATGGTATAGTATATACAAACCTGCCATATATCTATAAGTATTGGGGGTTAATTGGTAAGGAACGACGCCGTAGTAGTCAACGATGGATTTTATGTATGGATGGAGTGGGAGATGGACGCCGCATCTGAGCACTGCCTCAGAGAAAGAGGCAGTGCCACGAGGAGGGGTGTGTGGTCGATTGAATTCTGTAGGAATGCGAAGAAGGGTATTGATGTTGTAGATGTGGATGATCTTCTCGAGTTTATTCGTAGAGATGCTCGTCTGGATATTGGTACATGACCAATCTCCCTCCACGTATTGATGACCCTTCGCATATTCGGGGGCGTCCCTAATATGTTGGGGCCATTGGTCCTGTGGGAGGTCGCCTATGTGAGGACTATTTTGTCTAGTCTCTGTTATCTCTACTTCTGGTCGCTCTATATAATCGTCAAGATTTATAGAGCTAGAGCTCGACTCGGAGAATGACGACTCCCCTGAGAACGCATTCCCCTCCCTAAGTTCTTCGCTACTAGACATCTGAAAAACGAATAAAGAAAAATTTTAATTTCCTATGCGAGCATCATCTTATAGGTAAAATCATATGTTGATTTATGCTAACCTAAAATGCGACCTAGAGATAGGCGTATGTCTTTTTTACAGGTATCCTCGATATGTGCGAGCAACAGATTATAATTGGGGGTTACGAACCCTAGAATGTTCGATCTTCTAAAAATGATCTAGTTTCGAAATGTTCGAGTAGTTCTTCAGCAAGTTCTTCAACAATTCGTCATTCGATTTAGTAATTTCTTCTTAGTCTTTCTTCACTAATATTTCAGATTCTAATGAATTTGCCTATTAATTCGTCAAGACGATGGATATTCTGGGATTTCTTTCCAGTTCTTATTTCTGTAATCTAAGGTTCGTATTTTTCTGAGAATCAAAATGGCAGCAAAATAAAATTCTGGGAAACATAGAAAGATTAAACAGAGGATAAACGAGAAGAAACTGACCTTGATCTTTCGAGAGGAAGATTCTGAAATGCTCTGATGATTCGTCCGAGGTAAGAAGATGGTTCGCCGGAAATAGGGAAGAAACCTCTGCAGGTGGCCGGAGTACTCTCGGGCTTCAAAGAAAAAATGGAAGAAGGAGACGAAAGGTTGGGATTTTTGAAAGAAATGAAATGAGGAAAGAGAAGAGGGAAAGGGCATTTATATTTAATGATTCGACAAATAACAGCTGTAGATCAAGAGATCAGTTACTAAAATCTGATGGCCGAGATTTGCGCGGGATTTGAATTCAGAATTAAAGCGGATTTAATTTTTGAAATACGAAACGATCTGATTTGAAATGATTAAGAAACGTCATCATTATCGTCACATCTGTTCGAAAAATGGAGAGGTTTTCTCGAGCTGTGTTAGCCGTTTAGAAGAAGATGACACGTGGAGGTGTCTGTCAGAAAAAGGTACGCGCGATTTGGAAAAGATGGTTCGAGTTTTGACGACTCTTCAGAATCTTGAAATGATCTCATAACCTCGCATATTTAAGCTCGCATTTGTCAGAGTAGGAAGCTCTATTTAGCCTAAAGGCTAATAGAGCTGGGGGGCAATTGTTATGCGATCTTAAATCTATATTAGTAAACGGCGAAAAAGGAAAGTAACTTTGTTCTCAAAGTCGCCTATGTCCTTATTTGATTATGCGACTACTTCTGGATGACAAAGTGCGATCAACACGAAAAGGGAAAGCTTAAAATATAGGCAGAGATAAGGAAACAAGCTTCTTAATGGAGATCGAGTAATTTCCTTATTTGGTTCAAGGATGTTACCCGATCGTGTTTTACCATAATTGTATTGTTCTGATTACACACTTACCCGTTTACGTAATTAGGTAACTTTAAGTCTTCCTCATCTATATAAAGGAGGCTTAATCTCGTTGTAAGAGAGGGAAAAAAACTAGAATACACAATCTTCACGAAACACTTTCATTCTGTAATTTTCTTTGCTCTCATCCTGAGACCGAGAAACTCTTGTAATTCTCTAGAAAATAGTGAAGAACAGTGGACGTAGGCTCATCTTTTTTGGGGCTGAACCACTATAAAATTCTTGTCTCCTTATTTACATTACTTTATTAATCCTTTTTCACACACAAGCCACATCTTGAAATTTCCTATATTCATTGTTGACAAAACCTCCGTCAACACTTATGAATATATTGCATTACATGTATGACATTAGTAGCAGACCGGAAAACATGTGAGGGAAATGATCTATGGACATGGCTGAAGTACTAATCCACATTGTGCGAATAATGAGCTGCCAACATAGGTTTAACCTCATCGTTAAAATTAATACTATACAGTACCATCATTCAACTTCACCACATAGTAAACAAATACACCACTAAAACACAAATAAACAAAAATAAGTTGAAAGTCAAAATTAAAAACTATTATCGATAAGAAAATAGTTCATCCGGGCATGTACTTTGTCGAATGTCCATTGAAACTAGAAATAGTATTCATTAAGAATTCAATTGTGAAACTTGCTCAATTTTTCTTAGGGATTCTACTAACATCACATAATAGAGACAATAATTCGTGTTGACATATGCTCCTGATGTTAAAGTATCATACCAATCACCAACAACACTAACCAAATCACAAACATCTCGTCTGCCTCTTTGTACTTCCATAAATCAGCGACTACGTCATTCACTTCGATTTGCCTATCATCATTTATTATTATCTCTCCACCACTATCCAAAAATCCCATTACAAATTCAAATGTTTCTCTATTCAGCAAGTAGGTGTTCTCGTGAATTATAAGTGTCCTCACCTCGGAATCAACTTTGTCAATTAAGTATGATATCAAGCTACTCTTCACAAATGGAGGCTTCATATGGAGAAAACTTACAAATCCACATTTTGTAAGAGCTGTCTTTTGTTCATCATTCATGGTCACTATAACAGAGCATACTTTCTCTGTTGAGCAATGACACTGAATCTACCTTGTACCCTTCATGGACATTGCTTTCTTCGTCCTTTTTTCAACCTCCCCTGAACTCTTCATGGAAGGTTTAACTCCTCTTGAAATAGCTGTTCTGGGAGCCAAGGACGAAAATATCAGCATCAGAGGAAATATCGGTATGCTAATTTTACAAAAATATCGACTATAATATTGATGAAAATTTCTGAAAAAATCACGAAAATCATAAATAATTGGCTAAAACTATAGAATTACTTAATAAAACTTTAGAAAATGCAAAATCATTCAATAATTCACCAATAAATTAGCTTTTATGTAAAAAGTAGCTCACAAGTAACTTAATATAGTATGATACTTTTCAATAATTATTGTATTGCTTAACTATAATTGAAAAACATCTTCACTGATACTTGATTTTTTTTCAGTCTCTTTTCTTCTCTTTTTATAAAGTATATATGTCATGTATATATTGTACTTGATCTAATAATGGTAGAAAAAAATGTAAAAAAATGTGTTTTTCCTTTCTAAATCACGAGTTTGCAGATCGTACTAATATTTCTGATCTTTCCACAATATTCTGCAAATTTGTGAACAAAGTTTTCTGATATCAATACTGATATCAACATTCACCGATATTTCTCTGATATTTTGACAGATTTTTTTTACCGATGATATTTTTATCGGGATTATGGCTTGAGTGATATTTCGGCCGATATTTCACCTAAAATATCGATTTTTTCGTCCTTGCTGATAGGAGATGGTAAGATACTATATTGGGCCTTCTTAGTCGGACTCATTTCCCTAAAAATAGTACCCATCTCTTTACAAACCTAAGAATCAATTTCTCTTCAATTAGCAAAACATCAACAAAAATTTTATTATATTATCTCCTCCGCATTCTTCTTCAAATTCTTCTTTTTGAACTTCGGATAGATCTTCATATTGCAGTGAAAACAATAATAAATTAGCTCATTATCAGAGCAAGTTCATCAAAACTATTAACATGTTTTAGTAAATATACTTTTACTCACTAATAATCAATCCATTACTTGGTTTCCTTCTAAGGTAGTTCACTGGAAGATAGGGCACCCTTATTAGTCGGTATCCTTCTTTACCAGCTATTTCCTGCCTCAACTTTTATCAAATATACATACAAATAATAGTAGGCTTCTTCAACCTTTTTCACTCCCCATGGAACAAATAATTTATTTTATTTAACAATACAACTGTCACGACCCAAACCCCGGGCCAGTGGCAGAAGAGGAATTTCACAAGTGGAAATTCAAAATTTATTTTTGAAAAAATTTTAGAAACTGCAATTCTTTAGAAAAACGACAACTAGTTTAAAAAAAAAATGACAGCTTATGTAAAAGTTTGTAAAAATAGTTCAAATTGTAAATTCCCACAGTTTGTGATCACCACCAGATGTAAACTGTTAATAATAGTAATAAAACATACATATGCATCACCATTGTCATCACAAGTAGGCATAATAGATAATACAGGCTAAATCCAAAGTGTGAGCCTTAAATATTATTATAATTCCAAATTGAGTTATTAAGTAGTTACCAACTATTAAACTAGAACAATCTTCCAGTCCTAGTCACTCCGCTCTGGAGTTGCCCAAGTCACACTGTACACCACCTGAGAGGTGAAAGATAAGGGGGTGAGTGTTTACATGCTCAGTAGGAATTCAATTACCTTTTTAGTATGAATGCAACTTCTGAAACCTGCATGGTTATTACCTTTCCAAAATCCAGTTATAAGACAAGTTTGCAAATGATCAAGAGTAATCACATATTCACATTCAAAATCAAAACCAAAGTCACTATGTTCATAACCATGTTGTACATATCATAAATCAACCAAGTATAAGTATATCTATGAGCTCACATCCTCTCATCACGGTCCTGTAATACCTCTTGAACAGAGGTACCCAGCATCCTGACAACAACCATACAAAACATTGCATATTTCTATATAGTTTTTTTTCCCTTTATTTTTTTTAACAAAATTACTTTATTAACTAAGAAAATTATAACAATCTGAACTTACAACATCCTTAACTCAGGGAGGAAGTTTCTCCAACCAAATAAAAGAACCAAAGTAGAGAATGGCCCTCTAAGTTATACAATGAGCTACTTTATTACACTTGCGCATAAGCCTCTTACTTACATTAGGAACCAAAGGTTTAATGTAAATAATGATCATACCAAATTTAGTTTTTACAACCTCATCATCTTGGAGTAGTTTCACCATAGATAGACAATGAGACTTAATAACTCTAGGCCAAATACTAGCAATCCTACCTGAAATCATGCTATCTCGAATAGTCAGAACATAGCCTAATTCTGTATTGTACAAACCTGGCCGGCCTTAAGCTTAAATTGAACATTACTTTACCCTGCAATTTCTAATAACAAAACCAATACTAATTTGCCCCAAATTGCTAACCTTCATATTTATTTCCCTAAAACAGAAATAATCCAATTACTCTCTGCCCTCTATACCATACACATATCCAGCTTCATTCTTTAATTTCATTTGATAATAATCAAGAAACAGAGTAAAAAACTATCTCCAACTTTCTTGCCAAAAACTAAGTTCGAAATCTACAAATCTCATAAAAAATACCTAACCTCCTGAATGAAAATCTCATCAGAATAGGCATTACAAATAATGTACATGCAAGCAGCAATTAAACAACTTATAGAATCTAAACAAATCCGCTACATTCTCATATTAGATGAATCACTATTCATACACTGAAAATAAACTTTAACAATATTACTTCCACATACCTAAAATTGTGGACAAAGATTTCTAGCTCTCTCCTTCACTTCTTTAAGTCCAGATCGAACCTACTACCTCGGTTCGTTAATACCTTCAAACTCCCAGTTTAGCCAGAAACTCTTTCGTACCAAAAACAAGAAGGCAATATAGAAAATGAAAAGATAATAAATGAAAACCTAAAATACATTCTCATATTATTGGATTCACTATTCATGCACTGGAAAAAAACTTGTAGAGGGCCAGATGTCCCTTTCACATACCTCAAATCAGTAACCAATATTAGTGCGACCCACAATCTCGGTCGATACCTTTGAGTTTAGCAAGAAAATCCCTAGTCAATTTCTCTAAACAACGAACCAAATTAGTAGAATGTAAAGAAAATATATGAAGAACCAAAAAGATGAAAAGGAAAACCCATTGTAGTCAGTCAAAAAAATACCGACCCCTACTAAGCCTACACTGCCATAGCCCAGAGCTATTCCCAGCTTCTTTTAAATGTCAACCGTTAAATCAATCCTTAAGACCAATATTCTGCTTAGATTTAAAGTGGGACTAGTACTAGTTTTTGTCCGAGCAGGACATCAAATAAGAAAGACATTTATTGGATTTGGGAAAACGATTCGAAATCATTGTTGAGACTGCTCAGGGAATTCTTTATCTTCACCAAGACTTAGGATCATGAATAATTCATAGGGATTTGAAAACGAGCAATATTGTCTTAGATACTGAGTTGCACCCAAAGATTTCAAATTTTGGCATTGCTATAGGATACTTAAAGGATACTAAATTTCAGGATAAGACTAACAAAGTTATGAGAGCCTAGTGAGTCTCTCACTCATTTTGAAAGATAAAAATTTATCTATAATTATATCATATTTCATATGGTCTATTTACAGCGGCTACATGTCACCAGGGTATGTATTGTTCGGGAAATTCTCAATGAAATTAGATGCCTTCGGCTTTGGAGCTATATTACTGGAAATTATAAGTGACAAGAGGAACAATATCTCATATCTAAATGACTCTTCTCTGAATTTAATAGGACATATAATTATGTAAGTAATTCTTAACCAGTGCGTCATAATATGCAAAAAGTTGGGCCATCTTTACATAAATATGTACATATGTACCAAAATGACACTAGATAATGTTAAAAACCACAAAAGTTGGGATCTTTAGAGAGCATATAGAGCCTTAGAAATAGTTGATTCCACTCTAGAATTATTGAAAGTTCTGTTTTAGGCATTACCAAATAATTAATTAATTGATTAAATTAATAATTAATTAATTATATTGTAACACGTGTATGAATTGGACAGTCAGAAATCTGTTACAACAGCTTTTATGAATTATCCCTGAAAAGTATTTAGGTGCATTGAGAGAAGTTCTTCACGATTTTGTCTCTTCTTAATCAGCTGAAATCACTCTTTTATACCTATAAAAACTTTCCTTAAAGATAAGGATTGATTTCATAATTAATTAGAGTCAATCAAAATCAAATAAGAAAACTTTCCTTAAATAGTGCAATCTATTGCAACAGATTTCACTAGAAAATCCTAACAGCTTATAAAATTAGTTACATTAATATAATGAGCACGTAATTTGCACCATAATGGATGAACTATGATCATGATTCTACTTATACACCTGTCAACAATCATTAATCAAGATTTGAGGTAATAATGAGCATGAATCAAGCTGAAAATGGAAACTTAATCAAAGTAAAAATGAGATAAAATATCTCAATCAATTTGGTCCAGGTGGTCACAAAAATCCATCAGCAATAATGCCCATTATCCTTCTAGAAATGTTTAATAAGGAAAATTAGACCAAAGGATACAAGAACAAAAGGTTTCTAAAATCGGATTTCCAGCCTGTACAAATCTATTGTAAGTGTTCCTGTAAATCTGTTGCAACAAGTGTTTTATAATATCAGCAGACCTATTGTAATAATTTGTTATTTTTTCAGAAAAACTTGAGTTTATTATTTTTGCCAATTGTTTGCCAATACCTTGGACCTAACAATCTCCCTCTTTGGCATCTACATGGAAAAATCAATCATAAAATAGAAACATAACTCAAGTTCAAAAACACATCTTGCAAAACCATGTGATTAATTTTCAAAAGCACATTCAAAAAATGCTCCCCTTATCAAACACAATCATATACCAAGAAATATGAGAATAGAAGAAAAAGCATAAGAAATAAAACTCCCTCTGAAAAAAAAAATAACCAATGAACACCAACATCAAAACAATTTTGATATCTCCCCCTTTTTATCAAGAGAGATCCAAAGTCTTAAGAAAATATCCGATAGTCTTAAACATTTGAACATAAACCAACTAATACTTGAAAACACCACAAATTAAAATGAAATTTAAAAAAGAAAAATGTTCATGGTCCATGATCCTACAATAGTAAATCAGGTCAAGATCCTCTTGTACTTCTTCAGCAATGGCTATTCAGGATCTGTTGCAACAGCAGGGGAAGTGGTTAGGGCAACAGGCTGGGAAGAGCTAGTTAGAGGAGTAGCTACCATGGAAGAACCTACAAGCTGCACTTTCTCCATAGCTTCCATTCTTTCATGCTGTTGGGCCTGATCAGCTTTCAAGTCTTCCAAATCTGTAGAACTAGCAACCTGTAAAGGAGATAAAGAAGCTGTTGCAACTGGTGTTGATGTCGTTGCAACAGATTTCTTACCAGCAGTCCTCTTTGTGATAGATTTGGAGGGTAATGGAGTTGCAACAGGTTCAATCACTTCTTTTTCCTCCAAACGGTAATTGACTGATTGGGGTCTTGGAGAAAGAAATTCAATAGGCAGCTGCAAAGGATACTATTTTTGAAGAATCCCAAAAATCAAATTGGGAAAAATCAGCCGCTGAGTCTTTTTCCTTTCACAACGAAGATCAAAGATGGCTTGAAAAATTATCTGGGGCAGATTGACTTCAATGCCTTTGCCTAAATAAAAAAAAAATAGGCAAAGTTCCTTGCCACTGTAGGAAGATGAGCTGTTAGCCACCAGTTGTGAATTGCCATCTTGTGCAAGCCAGAGTACTTATAAGTCAATTTTGCTAACTTAAGAGTATTTGAATGAGAGGGCCATTGAATAAGATCACCCAAAAGTTCCGAAGATACCTCATCTCTCATATTCTTTCTCATACTCATCAGTTTCAACAACAGGTATTGATAATCAGCAATAACTTGATAATTGAAATCATAGACATGCCTTCGAAGAAAGATTTTTTGATAAAATGGACTCTCAGGGTTAGCCATTTCCTCTCGAATGTTGTAATAAAATTATTGTATGATTCTCAGAATATAACCCTCAACTTTGAAAATAGTTTTTAACCACTTTCTTTCTTTCAAAATTTTCACAATTCCTAATGGCTTAAAAGAATCCAAGTTATAGTTTCTCTCATCTATAAATCCTCTTCTCTCATATTCTTCCATGAATTCCACATTTTCAGCAGTGTAAGACACAGAAGAATGTGTAAGAGATATGTCATACCCGGTTACTGTTTCTGTTGCAACAGCTTCAGGAGAATCTTTCACATCCTAATCTTTAGGAATATTCTCCTCAGGTATGTCAGAGAGTTCATCTTCAGGTAGCATGGATGGATCTTGTTGAGTTTCTAATGTTGTTGCACTCTTCTTTAGAGTCGGTGCAACAGATGGAGGAGCAGAAACTTCTTTCACTGGAGCAGTGGCTTTTTTGATAGAGGTAGCCGATATTGTCTCAGGAGATGTTGCAACGGACTGTTGCGACTTCTTCGATTTGGAACCCGAAGATTAATTAATCTTCTTACTTTTCATTGCGACAGGAGCAAGATCTACAACTTTAGTTCTTGCAACATCTTTTGGAATGGAAGATTCAGAGGCAACATCTTTTGTTGCAATGGCTTTAGACATAGCTGCCTTTTTCTTTTGGGATTTCGTTACAACAGATGATGAAACTACTGTAGTTGCGTTCACAAAAAATTTGTTACCTTTTGATATTGAGGACATAATCTTTGGGGCTTCAACAGCTTTCATTGCAACAGGAGTCTGAGGTGGCTCATAAGACTTAGATTGACCAGATTCATCACCTTCTTCATCATCACCGGCGGCCATTTTTACAGAAGCCTCGACATCTTCAGTTTCGACTTGTGAGGTCTCGGGGATTGATGGATCTTCTTCTGGGGTTGGAGCCACTTCAACCTCGGGCTCGAGCTAAACAGATGGCATCACCACTGTAGGTTGTGGAGATGGAGGCTTTGAAGCCTCTGCTTGTGATTTTCTAGCCATCACAGATGTCGAACCAGGTGGATTCGGCTTCTTCTTCATTAGAGTGGTCTTCATGGCAGATGAGGACCCGTGTTTCTTCTTAGGGGTAGCAATGCCTCGAGTTTTCACCATTGTTGTGAATGTGTTTCTGCACAAAGGAAACAACAAAAAGAAAAAGAAAAAAAAGGGTTGTGGAAGAAGAGAGAACGGCAGAAAGAGCAAAGGGTGGAGAGATTATGAGTGAGATTAGGTTAAACAAATCCCCCAATGTCATTTAACGACCCAGATTTCCACCAAATCAAGAAATTAGAGATTTAAATCAATTTGAGTAATTTCCTGATAAGATTGAGTAACTGATTGCAGAAAAATAAGGAAACAAAAACATATGTTGTAACAGACAAAATATTTTCTGGACAAAATTTCCAAAACAAGCCCTTTTTTTTATTCATTATTATTATTATTATTTTATATATATATATAAATACGGCACACACAAAGAAATCAATTTCAGCCAAAATAATTTCTTAAACTTAAGGCATTATTTAGATAAAAAGAAAATAATGAAAAAATCATGTTAATTTTATTCCTAAAAAAGAAAAGATTCTAAAATTATAATGTATTGTTAAACTTTTGACAGACAAATCTCCTTTATTTATGAAATCAAAATGAATAAACTGGATCAAAAAACCAACTGACTAACCTTTTTTTTTATAATTTTCACACAGTTTCTAGCTTTTTCACACACAATAGGCAATATTTTTCTTTCTTTTTATTTTTTTTTAAATAATTATGATTAGTAGCTTTCACTCTATTCCTGGGATAGCCCTTTTCACTTTGTAGATTATCCTCTCTATATTGGTGACATAGAGTCCCAAATTACTCAAGGATGGCTCCATACATTAGGATAGGTAGCTTTTTCTAATCATGAGGCCTGTTACAAAGCTAGATTTCAAAAAAAAAAGAAAATATTAGACTTGATCAGTTAAAAATCAATCCACTTTATTCATCAAGACTCAAAAACTTGGAAATTCTAATGTCAAAAGATCAATAATATAAGATAATTGAATAAACTAGTCTTATAACAGAAATAAAAAAACAGTTTCATTCTTTAAAATCTTTTTATCACCACTAATACTTTAACTTCACAAAAATTATTTTTGGCTGAAGCTAAAAAATAATACACAACTAAAACTTTAAATAAAACAAATTCCCAAGACTTGCCTTAAGGAATCAAATTTTACAAAATCAAGGGCTTTGGTAAAAATGTCTTCAATTTGTTTGTCTGTCTCAACATATTCTAAAGTGAATGTTCTATTTTCAACCAATTCCCTTATGAATTGATGACGGATATCTATATGTTTTATCCTAGAATGTTGTACTGAGTTTTTTGAGATATTTATGACACTTGTATTATCACAAGACACAGTTATAACATCTAAATCAAAGTCATAGTTAGCAAGCATTTGTTTTATCCAGATAAGCTATATACAACAACTTCCAACAGCAATGTACTTTGCCTCAGCAGTGGATAGGGAAATTGAACTTTGTTTCTTGCTATGCCAAGAAATTAAGTTGTTTCTATTATAAAAACAACCGCTACTAGTGCTCTTCCTGTCGTCTGCATTACCTACCCAATCCGCAGCACTATATCCTGCAAGATTTATGTTAGAATCCGTAGAATACTAAATCCCATAATCAGAAGTCCCACTCACATATCGAATGATTCTTTTAACAATGGTATTACGGGATTCCTTTGGAAAACTCTGGTATCTTGCACAAACACCAACACTGTAACATATGTCAAGCCTGCTAGCAGTAAGGTAAAGAAGACTACCTATCATACTGATGTACAATGTTGGATCAACACTTATTGTCTACGCTCAAAATATACTAGTGGCTATCGCAGTATAGATTAAAATGTTGATCCTACAGAGAAGTAAATCAACAATAAAAGGTAACGAAAAATAGAAAGAAAAATTGAAAATAAAAATAAACTGAGCAATAAATTAAAATAATCACAAAATAATAAATGAAAATACCAATATGAGAAAACAAGGCTTCAAGATTCACTTAATTGTTCGCCTAACTGTTACCAATTTTGATTCCTATTTATCAATCAATTATATGTTTTACATCCCAAACACATAACTAGAAAATATAGCAATTACGAACAAATATTAATCTAAAGTATTCAATATGAGAAATTCTTCCAATTAACACCAAAAAGAATTTATCTTACTAGTTATCTAAGATCGACAATATATCACAGAGACAATACTGCAGTAAAAGATCAACTAATAAAACAAATATAATTATAATCTAGTTTAGATCACCACATAAAGAAAGCATGACTGAATTTTTATGAGAAACTAGAATAATATATTGAAAATAAAAATATTGAAGAATTTAACAAACCAAATTTATGAGCGTTGAAGCACTCTCAGGAATCAAAGCTGGAAAACAGAAAAACTACACAATCAAGATCATCCCTCTAGCCTCTCTAAAAACTAGCTTGACATCTCACTCATCTCACACTCTCTCTAGAAAAAGTAGAATTTTCTCTCTCGAAATTGGTATGTTTTTCTTCTCTCACGTTCTGGGTATTTATAGCTGAGTTTGAAGTATTGTGTAAGTTTCCACGTTTCTAATGGTGGCTTCTGATTGGCTGGATGATGTGTCAATTTCACACAATTCCCACTTTCTCTTTCTCTCTCTTCCTCTTTATTATTCACGTTTTCTGAACCATGAAAATTGATCGGATATGGCATAAACCAGTGAGCTCGGCACTTAAACGGCTCGTCATTCGCTGAAAGAATAGTCAAAGTCCAAGAGCTGAAGTGGTGACATTCCAATGGGCTGAAAACCAGTTGCATGGACCTTATGAAGCACCGGATCCGGCACAACCTAAGGCTGCAACAACGCACGGGGCCCACCTGTTCCCTTCCTTGGACGCGTCAGCTTCTCCGCGTACAGTCCACGTGCTCGTCTGGTGGTCTTGAGCTCGATCAGACGGCTCATATCATGCATGGATTTTCACTTCTCACGCGCCTTTTTCCGGTTTCTTTTCATTTTCTTTTTTTCTTTTTTCATTTAACCTAAATCAAAATAAAATTAAAGTAAATCAAATTAAAATAAACAAATCATAATCTAAATAAGTTAATTCCGAATTCAATTCAATAAAACTAAATTATCCTAACTAAATTAAATAACTAAATCTAATAAAATTCAATAAAAATTATATCTAAATACTAAAAATCAAATTAACTATAAAATAACCTAAATTAAACTAAAATCACACAAAAACACACAAAATAAATAAGAAAAAGAATATAAATAACTCTATTTCCATAGAGTTATCACACCCCCAAACTTAAACTTTGCTAGTCCCTAGCAAAAGAAAGGAAAAACCTAAAAGAAAAACCTAAATACCTAAACATAACTCAGTTCAATTCTCAAAGATTTTGCTTCAAAAATTTAACATAATATAAAACTCAAGGAAAAAATATGAACACTATAAATAGTCTAGAATTTCAATTCAAATGCTCATTTAACCTCACTTAAAATTCTTGAGTGTGTGTGTGTGAACAGTTACATTTAATCATTTGCAACCCAGATCAATTTATACAATCAAGTAACATATATACAATCTCTAGATAGTAAATAAACTTCATAAGCCTGTTTTTCATACCACTCTCCACTAATGTAGACTAATACTGTGCCAAAAATCATTAAGACTTTATTTAAGCTTGTAATGTATGGCTAGGGTAAAGGTAGGATACCAATCATCTTTGTGACGCTCAAGATTCTCACATACATAATAAGCCAATAATAAATATATTCATACCGCATAATAGACATATCAAGCAATTAGTATCAATTTCATGGTAAATTACTCATTCTGATTGTTAAATGCTCTGTATTATTGTAGTAATGTTTGTGGAAGTGCTCCCATGCAGTGTAAAGGCTCAGTACCCTCAGAGAGAGAGAGAGCTTGGTGTGTGAAAGGAACAAAGAATACATTTATGAACAGTAATACCATACGAACATGCATTAAAATTATGTTTGTTTATAACTTGGTCAAATAGTAGTTTTTCGGTAAAATGCATTTTTCACACTTTTCGGAGCCAAATTCACTATGCGTTTAATACATCAAATAGCTTTTATTTAATGTGTAGAAACCATTTCTAGAATTTTTCAAAATGTTGGTTTCAGGTAAGCACGAGGTGGCAGTTCCTGTACTAAACTGTGTTTAATTATACTAAGCTAGCTTAGATTAAGCTTAATCACGTAATGTCATCTTTGTGCACTCTAATAATTAGGCATTGATACTTTGTTTGCATTATTAATTAGAGTCTAACTGACTTATTTTTTATGTTTAATCATTGGTTATGGGGCTAGGTTTCACTAGATCACAATAAGATTGGCCATATGGGATTATAGGTCAAAGTATGACTAGTTTTCACCTCTTAAGCTAGGTTTCACTATTTTGGTCTACAGTTGGGTGTATAGGATGGACCAGCAATGTGGTGAGTATGATAAAGATGTTTTAGAGCTGGACACATGGTAAGCAATGAGCAAAATACCCAAATTACCCTTTAGAATTTAAGTTATGCTATTTCTTAGTCATTAAGTATCACTTTTTGACCAAATCTGGTTATTTACTTTCCCTTTCTCTCCAGCCACGACCTGAGACTCTCCAACTCAGTTTTAGACTTCTCTCAACTCCTCTTAGCCATATCTAAGAGTTTCCAAGTGGTAGAACTCAAATTAGAACTCTAGAAAACAAGATAGACCAAAACTAGTCAAGGTAACTCTACTAAGTTCTTCTTTCTAGGTCTTGTCCTTTAATTTTAATTCTCTACTTATTCTTACTTAAATATTGGTTTCTTCAGGTCCTCTTAAGTTCAAAAATCTATTTCTAAGCCTTGGGAATCAGTTTGATGGAGATAGAAGGCAAGAAGTCTATCAAAGACTCAAACTAGTCAAGGTAAGGTTTAAGCAGGATTTTGAAATTATAATGTGTTTCCTTAATTTCAGCTCTTAATACTAAGCTATTATTTGTTGAATAATGGTCTTAGAAACCCTTATATATTGCTGAAAATATAAAATTTAAGTGGAAGATTAATGTTAAATCTAAAACCCCAAAGTTTACTACTTATGGAATTAGGTATTTCTTTGTGTAGTAGATTAAGTTTTCTATAATTGTAATCTGATTTTTTAGACTTGGAATATATATTTTATTGATCCTATTAGTTATTAGACTCTTTTGGTGGCTGGTTGTGATGGGACACCAGTGTAAAAGTGGTTTTAAACTTTGTTTAAACCGAAAGGAATTCAAGTGCACCTAGGTTGTTCTAAATGATCCTCTTTGAGGTGTATATATGGGAATTGGCTTGTGGATTGTTATTGCAGGTCTTAAACCATGATTTTAATCATGTGGGAATGTCCTAAACATAGGGGAGGTGCTGTCCAAATATTTTTAAAACCAAATGGTACTGTTTAGAAGCAAATGGACTAGTTTTTATGAAAGGATGTGCCATTTTAGTTCGTTTTGTGATTAAATTTCCTGATTTTATGAAAGTTGTGATTTATGCTTGTGGTAGCTTTCTTTAAGCATTTTACATTGTAGTAATCATTCTAATAATGAAATTGATGTCAGGTCTTCCACACACCTTACCACAGAGGATACTGACCCTTTTCACTATCTTTTCTGTCGGACACAAGTTAAGTAATGTTACACCTGTAATATAAGAAATTATTTGTTCTGTGAACTTATGGAATCCTTGAATTATATGAAAAGTTGTATTTGTTATTCTGTTATGCATAAAGCATAAATATCTAAATCTGTTATTCCGACATACATGAGGCATGAACATGTGGTGTATTTATATTGCCTGACGAGTATTAGTGAATAGGGTGTGGCGGGCCAGCGCCTAATTATTTGGTTCCTTCGGGAACATTATCTGGTTCCTTCGGGGACATTATTAGGTTCCTTCGGGGACAATATTTAGTTCTTTCAGGAACACTCTGATAGCAGTATGGGGAGGACCTCTGCAGTACACAGAGGGGTTTGAAATGTATTTGAGACTCGAGACCTCCATACGACGGCTTATGATTAGTTATTAGTTATCTGAGTAGCTCAGTATGCGATTCACGATCTTGTCAGGCAATACAAAATATACAGGGATCCTAATCATACCATTATCTGTGTTCTAGAATATGCACATTGCATTTGCACTCGTTACTTACTGAGTTTTATACTCACCAACATTCTTATATTGCAGATGATACTACTCATATGTGAGTTTAGAGGAGGAGCGCCGACTTTCCAACCTCAGCTTGTATATTTGAGCATTTTGACGCTGTGGTTTTCTGACTGAGAATTTGGTATCTATTTTGAGTATGTGTACATTATGTATATTTTTATGAGAGGTCCACTTTAGGAGTATGTATGTATGTATAAATTATACTATATGTAAAAATGAGTGGAGTTTTTCTTTCTCTCTAGAAAGTCAAAAGTTTTAATTTTCCCTTGTTTTATCAGTTCTAAGTCGAGTAACGTCTCCGATCTCACTAAATATTTATACAAATATCCTTGCGTACGTGTGTGGCATCGGGGGATGTCACAATCTTTATAGCTCAAATCACCTAAAGCACATAGCTTATTCTTGGATCTTTATGAAACTCTACCTCAAATACTGTATTAATACAACCCCCAAACTTATTTTCTACTTCCTTATACACTTCACTTTTCTTTTTATTTTCTTTCAAACTCCTTTTTTTTGTTTCAGACTTTTTTCATTCTTTTTTTTTTTTTTTGAAGTGATATACCCCCAAACTTATGATTTTTATCATTTCTTTTTTTTTTTTTACAAGGGTACAACATTTTTTTTTCTTTTTTTTTTTAGCCTCAAAAAGACATTTCAAAACACCACTCTTCCTCCCATAATATCACATAACATAAAATATGCTTAATAAAGATTACATGTGCAATAAGGCAAAATGGTAAGATGTCGAAAACCATTATAAGTTTCAGGCCAAAAATATGGATAACAAAGAAAAGGATAAAAATTAGGCTCAACTAAGGTAAACTAAGGATAATTAAGCGTCAAAGGCAGGCTTGAAAAGGCTCAAACGATCCAAAAATGGCCTAAATCATATCTCTAATACAGTTTAGTCTAGGATTTCGCCTCAAGTGATAATCAAATGGGTTCTAGAGTTTACTGATGAGATTTCAAAAATTCACTTAATCACATAAACTTTCTCTAAGCAAACAAAATAATTAAATTGCAACTGACTGCTAAAAATATTCAAGAATCATAAGCAAAAATTAAACTAACATAAGAATCAAGCACACAGACAAGAACAATATTCATTATTTTCCTAAGAACTTTATTCAGTAAAATCAAATCTTATCATCAGCATTTGATCATCAATTTGAGTCATAAAAAAACTTTTTTTTTTCAAAAAATTTTTTTTTTCAAAATTTTTTTTTTCTCGGAAAAATTTTGTACATGCATGAAAAATATGTGCATTAAAAATGTGCATGCATATGCCACTACCCCCAACCTAAATCAGACAATGTCCTCACTATCACAAAACGTAAAAAGAATAGAGCAAAGAATAGAGCACACCTGAGTGATAGAGATTCCATATGATGTATAGGCTTTCTAACAAATATGCTAGAAAAGAGGATGAATGCAAACTAAAGAAAACAAAAATAAATAATCCTAAGAAAAAAATAAAATATGGTACAGAAAGATAAAACCTGATCAGTCATGATAGATAGGAGCTACCAAAGTGATTTCCTCAGGTTGGTCTACCCTTTCCACAAAATTCTTCAACCGTTGTCAAACACATGTCTGGGACTCTCAGACTGTGGAGCTGAGTGGTCTCTCAAAGTCTTCATATCAAACGGTTTCGGCTTATCTCTTTCAGGAGGCAAATTCTCAAAGCGTGGCTGAAAGAATTTCTTTTGTTTATCTTGTATCTTAAAATTAGCAGAAACATTAACATTATCAGGAAAAAACAAACACTCACTATCAACATCACGAAGGATATGACTCAAAGGATCAAACTTGTAGCTCTTGTCAATCTTCTCCGTTACTAATGTGTCTATCACATCAGTATGATAACACTTATCATCATCTTCATGTGGTTGTTTTTCAATGTAGAAAATATTTACTTCTAAAGTCATGTTCCCAAACGATAACTTCATTAGACCATTCCTACAATTAATAAGGGCATTTGTTGTAGCAAGGAAAGGTTTTCCTAAAATTAGTGGGATCTTGGATTCTATGTCAACCACGGATTGAGTATCCAGGATTAGAAAATCAACAGGATAGTAGAATTTATCAATTTGCAGCAAAATATCTTTTACTAGCCCTCTCGGTCTCCGTACAGAATGGTCGGCTAGCTGCAGTACCACAGATGTGGGCTTGATTTCTCCAAGGCCTAGTCGCAAATATACAGAATATGGCATAAGATTTACACTTGCTCCTAGGTCTAAAAGCGCTTAGCCGAACTCGTGTGTCCCTATGTAGCAGGTGATAGTAGGACAACCTGGATCTTTGTATTTGGGCGATGTTTTCTGCTCAATTACCGCACTTACCTACTCAGTCAAGAATGCAGTCTTCTTGACGTGGTGCCTCCTTTTTGTGGTGCACGGATCTTTGATCACCTTAGCGTATGATGGTACCTGTTTGATCACATGTAACCAAGGTAGATTAATTTTAACTTGCTTAAGGTTTTCGAGGATCTCACCTTAATTTTCCGGTATTTTTCCTATTTTAAGAGCTTGAGGAAAAGGCACTTTAACCAGAAATTTCTTTTCAGCTTCTTGTAGAGGGGCATCTTGAGTACTATCCAGGATGATAGTGTTACTTGATAGAGTTAGACTATCTAAAGTCTTACCGCTTCGAGTAGTAATGGAATTGACCTCTTTAATATTTTGTGTATCAGCGCCAGAGGTTTGCACCAAGTGTTGCCCCTTCGGATTGGACTGAGGTTGGGCAAGAAATCTTCCATGCTCTTGTACAGTAAGAGCACTAGTCAACTTAGTTATCTAACTCTTAATATCTTTATTCTCTTCCACCACCTGTGTAAGTACAGACTCAAACTTTTGATTAGTTTTATTCTGTGCCTCCATAAATGCCTGAAATGTTTCCTCTAAAGGATTCCTATTGGGTCTTGCATTGTATTGAGGTGCAGAGTAATTCCTAGGTAGTGGTGCCTCAATGTTCCAATTATTATTAGATGATGCAGGCTGATTTTGGTCACATCTCAAGCTAAAGTTTGGGTGGTTTCTCCAACCAAGATTGTACGTGTCAGAGTACGGTGAGAAAGGCTTTCTAAACGTTCCTAAGGTATTGCATTGTTCTTCATAAATCCCTCTCATCTCACCGTAAGTTGGGCAATCCTGAGCTAAGTGTTCCACTCCCCCACAGACGAAACATGTAGCCTGAGATTCTACCTTAGCAACCGTATGTGTGACTCTACTATCCTTAGTTTTCAAGGCCTCTAATTCCCTAGTCACAGCTTCTAGTTGGGCTTTAAGGCTATCTTCTTCCCTAAGATGGTAGATTCCGGTTGGTCGTGACCTATTAGTGCTATCAGTAGTACTAGGTCCAGTCCACGTATGGGCTTTCTCAGCTAACTCATTTAGGTAGTCTATGGCTTCATCTGGGTCTTTTTGTAGGAATTCTCCATTACACATCATCTCTATAAATTGGCGCTCCCTAATGGTTAATCCCTCGTAGAAATAACTTACTAGTCGCCAATTTTCGTACCCATGGTGTGAGCACATGTTCAGTAACTCTTTGAATCTCTCCCAGACTTGATATAAAGTTTCACTATCTTTTTGGGAAAAGGTTGAGATCTGTCTTTTAAGGCTGCTGGTCTTATGGTGCGGGAAGTATTTGTTAAAGAAAGCTCGGGTCATTTCCGCCCATGTACCTATGGATCTCGGTCTCAAAGAGTATAGCCAACTCTTCGCTTTATCTTTCAAGGAAAATGGAAAAAATTTTAACCTAACAGCATCTACTGCATTGGGTTGGCTATGGAAAGTGGCCACTACCTCTTCAAATTCCCTAATGTACAAATATAGATTTTCACTATCTAGGCCATAGAAGTTAGGTAAAAGTTGGATCATGCCAGATTTAAAATCCATTTGCGGTGTATTTTGAGGAAAAATGATGCATGAAGGTGTGGCTGTGCAGGTTAGGTGTAGGTAATTATTTAAAGTCCTAGCAGCATTATTCTCAATTTGATTCATGGTGGCTGGTAAATGTATTTCTGATGAATCTGTGCCTGACCAAGAGGATGAATTTTCTTCAAAATCGAGTCGTCTACTAAGTCTTCCTGTTTCGTCTCTATGCCAAGACATACACCTAAGTATTTTTTTTTTTAATTTTAAGAAAAGAAATTTGTGAAGTAAACGGAAAAAGTGTACACTAAGAATGTTCCCAGATTGATTGGAAAGGGTGCAAAAGGTCCCACTTAAAACCCAATTTTTCTAGACAGAACTCCCCGAGGTTCCCAGGTGAGTTGGAGGGGTCACGGTTGCAGTCCTTATTATTCTGTAACCAATCTTTCTTAGGCAATGCCTTTGTGACAGAACAATCCTAGTTTCTACCAGTTATGTAAACAATAAAAAAAATTTTTAAAAAAAAAGATAATAATAATAAAATTAAAAAAAATGAGGAAAAAAATAGCTAATTAAAAACCTAAAGTCTAGAAAATTAATAAACCTAATTAATAAAAATAAAAACTAAACTAAAAAAAAAAAACAAAATTTAAAAATAAAAGAAACTAATCCTATAAGAAAAAAATTTTTCCAAAAATCTATAAGAAAAAAAAATGAAAGAATTGTGTACCTTTTTCGTTAATTTGGTTTCCCCGGTAACGGCGCCAAATTTTGTCTACGCTCAAAATATACTAGCGGCTATCGCAGTATAGATTAAGGTGTTGATCCCACAAAAAATAAATTAACAATAAAAGGTAACGAAAAATAGAAAGAAAAATTGAAAATAAAAATAAACTGAGCAATAAATTAAAATAATCACAAAATAATAAATGAAAATANTTGAAAATAAAAATACTGAAGAATTTAACAAACCAAATTTATGAGCATTGAAGCACTCTCAGGAATCAAAGCTGGAAAACAGAAAAACTACACAATCAAGATCATCTCTCTAGCCTCTCGAAAAACTAGCTTGACATCTCACTCATCTCACACTCTCTCTCTAGAAAAAGTAGAATTTTCTCTCTCAAAATTAGTATGTTTTTCTCCTCTCATGTTCTGGGTATTTATAGCTGAGTTTGAAGTATTGTGCAAGTTCCCACGTTTCTAATGGTGGCTTCTGATTGGCTGGATGATGTGTCAATTTCACACAATTTCTACTTTCTCTTTCTCTCTCTTTCTCTTCATTATTCACGTTTTCTAAGCAATGAAAATTGATCGGATGTGGCATAAACCAGTGAGCTCGGCGCTTAAACGGCTCGTCATTCGCTGAAAGAATAGTCAAAGTCCAAGAGCTGAAGTGGCGACATTCTAATGGGCTGAAAACCAGTTGCATGGACCTTATGAAGCACCGGATCCGGCACATCCTGAGGCTACAGCAGCGTGCAGGGCCCACCTGTTCCCTGCCTTGGACGCGCCATGTCTGGTGGTCTTGAGCTCGATCAGATGGCTCATATCATACATGGATTTTCACTTCTCACACGCGCGACTGGAGCTCCCATTTCCGATTTCTTTTCTTTTTCTTTTTTTCTTTTTTCATTTAACCTAAATCAAAATAAAATTAAAGTAAATCAAATTAAAATAAACAAATCATAATCTAAATAAATTAATTATGAATTCAATTAAATAAAACTAAATTATCCTAAACTAAATTAAATTAAATAACTAAATCTAATAAAATTAAATAAAAATTATATCTAAATATTAAAAATCAAATTAACTATAAAATAACCTAAATTAAACTAAAATCACACAAAAACACACAAAATAAATAAGAAAAAGAACATAAATAACTCTATTTCCATAGAGTTATCACTTACCCCACCATCATCTGTCAACTTCAGTGTTGTGCTCATGGGGTTCGAAAATGTTTGGCTTTTGAAAGCCCAAATTTGGCCACAAGATTTTTGGCATACTTGGCTTGAGAAATGTAAATGCCATCCTGAAGTTGTTTGTTCTGCAAACCTAAAAAATAAGTGTGATCTCCAATCATGCTCATCTCGAATTCTTTTTGCATTTGTTCAAAAGATTCCTACACTTTAGAATCAGAATTTGAGCCAAACACTATATCATCAACATAGATTTGAGCAATGATTATCTCAGAATTAAACTATTTGATGAAAAGTATTTTACCAACCCTTCCCCTTTTGTATCCTTTTTCATCCAAAAAATTTGTTAATCTTTCATATCAAGCTCTTGGAGCTTGTTTCAAACCATACAATGCCTTTTTCAATTTGAAAATATGATTAGGAAAATATGGATCTTCAAATCCCTTTAGTAAAGCTTCTTCTTTAAAAAACCCATTCAAAGAGGCAGATTTAACATCCATTTGAAATAATTTGAAGCCTATCACATAAGCTATTGCAAGTAACAACCTGATTGACTCTAACCTAGCAATAGGTGCGAAAGTTTCTTCAAAATCAATTCCCTCGATTTGTGTGTAGTCTTGTGCTACTAACTTAGCCTTTTTTCTTATGATGTTACCAAATTCAGCAGTTTTATTTTTAAAAATCCATTTGGTACCAATTACATTTGTGTGATTAGGTCTAGGCACAAGCATCCATACATCATTTCGAGAAAATTGTTCAAGTTTTTCTTGCATAGCTTTCACCCAAAATTCATCTAACAAAGCTTTCTTAGCATTCTTTGGTCCAATCAAGGAAGTAAAACACACATGTTGTACAAAATTCATAAACCTCTTCCTTCTTGTAACCATGCTATCATCAACATTACCTATGATGAGGTCTGTTGGATGATTTTTCTTGACTCTTGTTGATCATTCTTTTTGAATTGGGTCAATCAAGAACTCAGAAGAAACATTCTGATCCGATGTTCCTGCAAGGAATCAGTTACAACATTAGGAGCTGATGTTGCAATAGGATCAGGTGTTTTTGCAACAATATGATCAGATCCTTGTACAACTTCATCAGTAAAGCTGTCAATCTCCGTCTCTTTCGAAAATTCTACAAAATCTTTAAAATCATCAATAACAATATTGGCCGATTCCATAACAGTTTGAGTTCTCATGTTGTACATACGATAAGCTCTACTATTATTAGAATAGCTGAGAAAGACTGTAGTTTCACTTTTAGAATCAAATTTGCCAAGATGCTCCCTATCATTCAAGATGTAACAAGCACATCCAAAAACATAAAAATGACTGAGATTAGGTTTCTTACCTTTCCAAATCTCATAGGGAGTCCTTTTCGTACCTGGCCGAAGATAGACACGATTAATTGTATAACATGCAGTGTTTACTGCTTCAGCCCATAGTCTTTTGGACAGCTTCTTGCTATTTAGCATGACTCTGACCATTTCCTGCAAGGTACAATTCTTTCTCTCTACGACACCATTTTGTTCTGGTATTTTAGAAGCAGAAAATTTATGTGCAATTCCATGCAATTTACGAAAATCAGCAAAAATAGTGTTTTCAAATTCTTTTCTATGGTCACTTCGAATTCGTACTATTTTTCTGATATTACAATTCTTTTCAACATTGAAATATACACATAAATTTCTAAAAGCATCAAAAGAGTCTGATTTTTTTTTCAAGAAATCAACCCAAGTAAATCTAGAAAAATCATCCACATACACAAGAATGTAATGTTTACTTGTAATACTTTCGACTTGCACTGGACCCATAAGATTCATGTGTAATAGTTCTAAGACATTTGGTGTTGTGATGCTTTGGATCACTTTATGTGTTGACTTCAACTATTTTCTATGTTGGCACGGTCTACACACACCAAGTGACTGATTGTCAAGTTTTGGCAAACCACGAACAAGACCTGCACTTGCAATTCTTTCAAATTTCTAAAATTTAAGTGCCGAAGTTTTTCATACCATAAATCAGTGTTATTAATAGTAACATTATGACATGTTTCCTATTGAACCAAAATATAACAGTTGTCAATAGATCTACAACCTTTCAAAACACAATTTTCATCATGATCCAAAACCAAATACTCATCACGAGTAAAATTGACAAAATGATTATGATTACAAATTTGACTTATGCTAATTAGATTAGCTTTAAGTCCATCCAAATGAAGCACATTTTTCAATCTTGGCATCCCATCAACATTTAAAGTTCCTTTACCAAGAACTTTTCCCTTGACTCCATCTCCAAAAGTAACTTCTCCACTTGTCACAGATTTGTAACTTATCAAAATATTTTGATTACCTATCATCTGTCTAGAACAGCCACTGTTAAAATACCATGAGTTAGTAGCACATGTTCTTAAATATTTAAAAGCAACAAAACATTTAACATCAGATTTTCTTACCCAAACTTGCTTGGAATCGGTTTGCAAATCGATTTTGAGCCTGGGTATTTTTCTTTGAGATGGATAAGCAAATGATTTGTTCAAATAATTATTCTCAAAAAAATTCATCATTGTAAAATACCTTGGACGGATGTGACCTTTAACCCCACAAAAATGGCAAACGGAAACAAACTTACGGGTCTTACCTCTCGGATTTGAATGAATATTGGCCTTACTTATTATTGCAGTAGACCGTGAAATGGTTGCAACAGACTGTGAAGTTGTTGCAATAGATACAGTTGGTTTTACAAACACAGTTTTAGTATTAAATCTCATACCTTTGAAGCCCAAACCACTATTCTCTCTATTGGATTTTCCATTTATCATAATATGATCTAACTTTCCAGTTCCTGAACTCAATATTTTCAATCCTTTCTGAGTTCTTTCAAGTTCAACAGATAATTCTTTCAGTTTTCTATCTTTTTTAGAAATGATAGAATTCAAACTAGCATTTTTATGTCATATTCTTCTTTAGATTTCATAAGTGCAGTGTTATTACTTACCAAAAGACGATTATCAGCATAAACCTTTAACCATTGAGTGTACATTTTTTGATATGCCACTCGAACTGAATCCTCATCAGGTTCTGATTCGTCAACATCTGAACTGACTTTAGTTGTAACATAATCTGATTTCACAGATTCTGTTGCAACATCACCTTCAGCAACAAATGTGTTATAACAGACCGCTTCTATTGCTACAGAATCTGCATCTTTCTGCAAAAAAAATCATGAGTCTTAAAACAAGGAGGTAATAAGAGCAACATTACTCACCATATCTTCTTCTTTGCTTCCATCAAATTCTTCATCACTCTAGGTAATGGTCATGGCTTTTGATTTCTTTTTCAGGGTGTTGGCACACTCTGATTGAATATGCCCATATCCCTCACATTCCCTACATTAAATACTTTTTTTACTTGAAAAATCAACAGATTTGGAAGAAGACTTACCTTTCGTAGTTTTGGTGGAAAAGGAATTAGTTTTTGAATTTTCGCCTATATTCTTTAGAAATTTCAAGAACTTGAAATTTCTAAAGAATGTACGCAAAAATTCAAAAATTATAGAGCAACTTCATCATCATCATTTTCCTCCTTTGAGGGTTCCACACTTTCTTGTGTTGTCTTGAAAGCAATTGATTTCTCATTTCTCCTACTTTTTCAAATTCATTTCAAAAGCTCGTAGGGAACTAATCAAATCATCCACATTCATTATGTCTAGATTTTTACTTTCTTCTATTGCAACGATCTTTGGCTGAAACCGATCTGGAAGAGATCTGACAATCTTCCTAACAATTATAGATTTAGGTATCTTTTCAACAAGAGAAAAGATTCGTTAGCAATATCACACAGTTTACTATAATATCTAAACAAAGTTTCATTTTCTTCCATACGTAATTCCTCAAATCTAGTAGTAAGAGAAGTGAGTTTATTACGCTTAATATCACCTGATCCTTCAAAGTTTGTTTGAAGGATTTTCTGTGCCTCCTTTGTAGTTTCACATGAGAAGACCAGCTTGATTTGACATCACATCCATTGAAAATGGCATGTAAAACTTTAGTGCTATAACTGGCCAACAGATCATCTTGAGGGGACTAATCAATTTCTGGCTTCAATGAAATGGTTCTATTATCAGCTTTGATTGTAGGATGTGACCATCCAATAAGAATCGATTCTCCAGGCTTTAATATCAAAAGCTCAAATAAATGCCTTCATCCTGGACTTCCAGTATAGATAATTGGTCCCGTCTAATAATGGTAGATGAGATGTTGAACCTCCTTCATTCAAAAAAAACATACTAACAAAACATATCAGAAAATACCAAAAATCTCACTGATATTTAAGTGACTTTGCTCTGATACTAATTGAAAGATCTGTTTTAGATATTACTAAATAATTAATTAATTGATTAAATTAATAATTAATTAATTGTGTTGTAATACGTGTATGAAAAATTGTTACAGAAACGAGTGCATATGTTATAACAAAACATAAAAATAAAGAGATGTACACAAGACATTTTTAACGTGGTTTGGATCTCTCCTACTCTACGGGACTACGCCCAGAAATTAAACAAATTAGTAAAATATCAAGATTACAAACACCAATTGACTAATGTAATAAAAGACTCCTTCTTTTCAATTGCTGCAATGTGTTGCAAACTAATCTTGCTCAACGAGCTCCCTTCGTCCTGTTGATCCTTCGCATGTGAACTCCCTTCACTGGTCCGGATCTATCTCCTCCCGAAGACAAAATATTCTTTCTCCCGAAGAAAAGGCACTCAAATAAGAAATCTTGAAAACTCACTAGTTCTCTAAGTTTCACAATAACAATAGAACAAACTCTATGTTTTACATAAAAGCTCTCTCAAAGAGTATTTTTCTTCAAAATGAAGTGCATACAAATCCCTTGGACTTGCTAAACTTTTATAGATGAGTTTCCAGTCCCAATTTCGTGCTTCCTTAGTATGAATAGGCTGAAAATAAGAAATGAATGATTTGTCACGAAATCTGTTGCCATTCCTTATTTGGACAGTTAGAAATCTATTACAACAACTTTCATGAATTGTCCCTGAAAAGTATCCAGGTACATTAAGAGAAGTTCTCCACGATTTTGGCTTTTCTTAATCAACTGAAATCACTCTATTATACCTATAAAAATTTTCTTTAAAGACAAGGATTGATTTTACAATTAATTAGAGTCAATCAAAATTAAATAAGAAAACTTTCATTAAACAGTGCAATCTGTTGCAACAGATTTCGCTAGAAAATCCTAACAGCTTATAAAATTAATTATATTAATTTAATGAGTACGTAATCTGCACCATAATGGACGAAATATGATCATGATTCTGCTTATACACCTGTCAACAATCATTAACCAAGATTTGAGGTAATAACAAGCGTGAATCAAGCGAAAAATAGAAATTTAATCAAAGTAAAAATGAGATAAAATATCTTAATCAATTTGGTCCAGGTGGTCACGAAAATACATCAGCAATAATGGCTATTATCCTTCTAGAAAAGTTTAATAAGGAAAATTAGACCAAAGGATGCAAGAACAAAAAGTTTCTAAAATTGGATTTTCGGCCTGTACAAATCTGTTGTGAGTGTTTCTGTAAATATGTTGCAACAAGTATTTTACAACATCAGCAAACCTATTGTAACAACTTCTTAGTTTTCTCACAACAACTTGAATTTATTGTTTTTAACAACTTGAATTTATTGTTTTTGTCAATTGTTTGCCAACACCTTGGACCTAACAATTATATCAACCAATTGAAGCTTTGAGATACATTCAAATTGGGCTATTATGTGTGCAAGAAATGGTAAAAGATAGGCCAACCATGACATAAGTAATTCTCATCCTTGTAGTAAAAAGACACTTCCTTCTCCGAACCACCAGCTTTTGTTTTCAGAACTTGCAATAATTCTATCTAATAGCCACGGAAAATGGTTGTTTTGTAATTGACATAACAATAATTTTACTTTGCTAAGGAATTGTTCTCAAGCCAGCCATTCTCTTTCTTAAAAATTATTACTCCACTATTGACATGAATGATGGCCAAAGTAAAATTATCAGGGATTTACCATCAAAGTATGGCCACTGTGTACCAAGAGAGAAGGGAGGTGGTGTATACATCTTAAACTTGTCAAAGACTATTTGTTTAAGAAACATGAATCAATCGACAAAACTATTACTCTCTGTAACTACTAGTTTCAGTTGCTAAACTTCTTCTTTGAAATTGATTTTGATTTAGATGGGATAACTTCGGACAAACAGAACCAATTTGTTAGGAGGGAAAATGGTCATATAGCAAAATGATTGAATTTTGGGCTCATTTCAAATAAATATCCATTTTTAAAAAAATGTAGCAAAATAACCAATAAATCATTTTATATACTAAGTATAAAATACGATATACCAAGTATAAAAATTAATATACTCAGTATATAAACTAAATTTGATTTGGTTTATAAATAGATATATTAAGTGTAAAAATATATACTCGCTCCTTTGGTTATAAAAAAATAGACATTTATTAAAATAAAGTGTAAAAAAAAGGACACTTATTCTAACTTCCCAAAAAAAATATGAATCAGAACACAAAAAGTTCTAGTTGTTATAAATAATTAGTTGAGTCTTTAGGTCTTATAGCAAAATGACCAAATATTGGGCCCGATTTAAGTAAATGTCCATATTTCAAATGTTATAGCAAAATGTTCAGTATATATGTTTATATATCAAGTGTAAAATATTATATACCAAGCATAAAAATTTACATACTCAGTATATTAACTGAAATTGGTAGATAAATATATCTATCAAGTATAAAAGTATATATACTTAGACATTTAGCTATAAAATTTAAAAAGTTGATTAAAATATTAGTCATCTGCCTAAATTTCTCTTAGTTTATTTAAGTGGTACTGGTCTAGCTTTATCTCTGTAGTCCTAAATCATACAGGCCCATTTAAAGCTGGTCCAAGCAGATGGGCGTAACGCGAGCCCAAGCTTGTTCACAAATGGGATGGTATCGCCTACTATAGATCTCTAAGTAATAAATAAATAATTTCTATACGACCCTTCCAAGCAAATTCTCTTTCTTTCATTTTGGAGCATATCTCTATCTTGTGTGTCAAATTAAATGTTATAATTTAACATAAATAATAAAATCCTCCACCAGTCAAGTGTTATTTTTTGTATGCCACATTTGGAATTATGATGAACTTTGGCGTCAAATATCACCTTTGACATATACTGTTAATAGCGTCAAGAATCAATTACTCTAACTGTGCATAATATGCAAGTTTCCATTTTCCTTTAACCTTCCTTCTTGATATAGCTTTTAATAAGATAAATAAATAGTTGGGGATTGGTATGATTTATAGTTGACTTGATAATTATTGAAAAAAAATAAAAGAAGTTAAAGATTGCATTTAAAATATCATAATGCATTGAAGTATAAAAAAACTAATAATAAAGACAATGTGCCAAAATTGTGTCAAATATAATATTGATATTTATGCAGTAGAGAAAATGTAGTCTCTTGCGTCCCTTCATCAACAAGGAGTGGACGACACTTGATTTTATTCTTCAATGAGAAAAGAAAATTAGAGAAACACTTGATTCTGTTCAAAAATTGAAATAGTCAAATGTTGAAACCACACATACTAGCCAAAGACGATTTTCGAGCCTCAAGAATGAAGAAGGTCAATGATGATGATGATTTGATTGGTTTGGATGAGATCAATAAAAACATTCAATTTTTTTTATCTCTAACTCTAGGCACTTATATAAAAATGAAGTCACTAAAGCACATCGTTAAAGCCAAGATGCTATTAGACTAATTTGGATACACACCAACATGCAAGGAGCATGAAATATTAAAGGGCAATAATAAAAACTCCAAAGTAGCTTCCGCCACATTTATATAGGGCCATAATTCACAGTTATTTTTTGTTTTTCATCTTTTTATAAGTATTTCTTTAGACCGTTAAACTAATTATCTAATAACTATCATAATTTTAGTAATTAAAATAATAATAATAATAATAATAATAATAATAATAAATACATATAATTTAATATTTTTATCTCTTTGTACTTTTTCCACGCCATAAATATTAACTGAGCAAAATAATATTTATAAATAGTATAAAAATGCCTGTGCACATATATATGTAATATATATGTTGAAGGACGACTTATACGTATTTTCTTATCATTGTTTGAAGTGTTTAAATGTGCTATAATTGCATCATCTAAGCCATCTCTTTCTGTAAAAGTAGTTTTCCAGTCAAAACTAGAACCGACAACAAAATGAAACACACAAAACAATCCCTAAAACAAAATTTTAATTTATAGTAATAGTAACACACTTGGGCAGAGCTACCATACTAGCTTTCGTGACCTTAAAAATTGGTGAAAGTTGAAATCCAGCTTGGACAATGCCTCTAAGATCAGACAGAGTTCATTATTAAACATTTAAAAATTAAAAGCCCACTAGGTTCGTGGATTATAATTCAACGTATTAGGTGGTGACTTATTCATATTAATTATGTAGTGGATACACGAGTAGTTGACGGGTTAATTAGTGTAGAAATTTCAAGTAATCTTGATCCGTGTTCACATTTGTGATAGAGACCCAATTTAATGAAAAATTTCACTTTTTCGCGATATATTAAAATATGTGTCGCTTTATGCCCCCATTTTTTGACCCAAAAATGTACATATGTGGTATACATACCTTCTCGTACAACATGCCTTTGTTGAACATTTTCATACATATTTAGGGCAGGCTCTAACTCTGATCCTGATTATTAAAATTTCATCTTTCTGGTTGTCCAAGGAGCTGTGATTAATCGATTAGAGGACCTAAAACCGGATTTTAATGACTTTCGGTTTCGGATTAAGCGAGGCCGCTAATTATTAAGTGACAGAATATTTACGTTATCTTAGTGATGGCGATCTAGAGAAAATGGAGAAGACATCGACAAGACATACTACTATTCTAATCTAAATAGCAAGAATGTTCTGCGGAGACTAATCTGAAATAGCTCAATATAATTGAGTTATTACTTGTCAAAAAATCATTCGAACTTATTTATCTGGTAACTTTGATGCAGTTTATAGTAAAGCTCTATTTCTTTTTAAAATTTAATTTATTGTGAGAGAATCAAATGTTTAAAAAAAAAAAAATTGAGAAAGGGACGTTGTTTAGGAGTTTGAAGACGATACACATAAGTTGTTTCTATGTAGCTATTTTGAGTTAGAGGATGAATTCTCTCTATTATGACGAGAAATCGAGAATGATATAGGCGAGTTAGATTAAGGACCCTTTTTTTTTTTTTCAATCGATAGATTAGAGGAAAATTTTCGAATAACAATTAATGTCAAGATATGTAGCTATTACCAATATCTCACAAAAAATAAATTTAACGATATTTCAAAATAAATAAATAAATAAATTCAACGAAGTTTCTAGAAGGAAATTTTTTGATATAACAAGAAGCCAAATTATCCGACAAAAGAACTTCTATTTTATTCAATTTGACATTATATAATTACACAATCTTTAAAGAGAGTGTTTTTGTAACCTCTACGTAGTAATTACCTCATAAAAATTTAGGGAAATTTATGAAAGAATTGTCGTTATATTAACAGAAACAGAGTTGAGAGACCTCTCTTTTCTTCCTAACCCTTTACTCCAGCTTGTATCGCTGGGATTGTAATGGAGGATTACCCTCCTGCTTTTGTTTAATATATTATCCACTTTCAGGAAAAAAAAAAAACTTAAACTACATCAATATTCTTGTGTAAAAAAGCTAGTAAGTGTACTCGAGACTCGAGTTGCCTTTAGGCTGTGACTCTTCAAAGGAAGGTACGAGAGAGGAGTAGTATATGATATATCCATGGTTAACATTTATATATTTTAATGATTTTCCAATTCTTTCCTTTTCTCTTACGCAATTAAATGAAGCTAACCCAACTTGCTATTACCGAGCGGTCTCTCTCCTTCTCTCTCTCTTAACCTTTTCAATTTTAAAATAAATCTTTGCTTCTGTAGGAGTCTTCTTCTCTTATGGCTGGTCAATGTTTCAAACCGGCTATTCTGCAAATTTAGACTAATATTGAATTCAAGTATTAGAGACACCAAACCAAGTTCTTCACAGCCAAACTCAACTCTGCAATATGAACTATGCCAAAGGGTTCCTGAAATCACTGCTTCAGCTCCTCATCCTCCATTACTGCTCTGCTTCAGACTCCATAGCCGTTAACCAGTCCGTCACGGACAACAACACTTTGGTCTCCGATGGAGGTACCTTCGTGGTGGGGTTCTTCAGTCCCGGCAACTCTAGCTCCCGTTTCCTCGGAATTTGGTTTAGCTTCTCTAAAGAAACTGTTATATGGGTAGCGAACAGAGATAGCCCAGTGAACGACAACTCCGGAGTTCTTTCCATTGATGGACAAGGAAACCTTGCACTCAACGATGGTCAAAACCTTCGTCACTGGTCAACGAATGTTTCCATCTCGTTTACTAACCGCATCGTCGCTCAAATCTTGGATTCGGGTAACCTTGTTTTACTTCAACAAGATACCAAAAGGGTTATCTGGCAAAGCTTTGATCACCCTACTCATGCTCTGCTTTCAGGTATGAAAGTGGGACTAGATTTAAGGACCGGTCTGAACCGGTACCTCACGTCTTGGAAATCCCAAGAAGACCCGGGAACCGGGAATTGCTCGTTGAGAATGGTACCGAACGGTTCACCTCAGCTGATACTGTACAAAGACCGGTCCAAATGGTGGCGAGCAGGGCACTGGAACGGGCTCCAGTGGGGAGGAATACCAGCTTTGAGCGCTCTCCCACGTAGTAACCTCTTCAACATCACTTTTGTTAACGATGAGGATGAGATCACGGTGATGTGGAGCGTTTTGGACCCTTCGATCTTCACCTACATAATCGTCGACGGCTCAGGATCGATCCAACAGTTCGCGTGGCAAGGGCAGCAGCACAAATGGATCCAAATCTACTACGCGCCCGTAGACAACTGCGACGACTACGCGAGTTGCGGTCCCTATGGCAGTTGCAACCCGTACAACGTTAGCGGGTTCGAGTGCAGCTGCCTTCCAGGGTACGACCCTGTGTCGCCGCAGGACTGGGCGTTGAGGGAAAGCTCCGCCGGCTGCAGCAGGAAAAAGGGTGCTCTGTCCATGTGCGGGAACAATGGCGAAGGGTTCGTCAAGTTGGAGAGTGTTAAGGTTCCTGATGCGTCTACGGCGGTCGTGGACCGGAGCTTGAGTTTGAAAGAGTGCGGGGAGCAGTGTCTGAGGAATTGTTCTTGCATGGCGTACGGCGTTGCGGACGTGAGGGATGGTGGGAGTGGGTGCATGGCATGGTATGGGCGTCTAATGGATATCAAACAGTTTATGGAAGGTGGTCAAGATTTGTATGTTCGAGTTGATGCGCTTATACTAGGTACTTCCACAATTTTTATTTTTTTTTTGTTTTGATAGTGGGTTTTTATTAATTTTCGTTTTGATTCAAAGGATAATTTTTGTTATGAATTCCTGTGAGTATAGTTTGTTTTGTTGTATTACCACTCCTCAATTTGTTGCCCTGTTACTTTATTTGACCTATGAAGATTTTGGTTATGCGAATCATGGAATCAGTGTGGAAGCTTGTTTTTTCATTTTTCAGCTCAATACGCCGAGTCAGATGGGCTCTCTGTAAAATGGGTACTTTCTATTGTGGGAATGTCAGTTGCTGCTACACTAGTCCTCATTGCCTCTGTTTTGTACTGGTTAAAGAGAAGGAAGAGAAAAGGTATAAATGCTTCCTTTTTTTTCAACATTATTTACCGTTTACTTTTTAAGCCAAGTGATGTTTATGTCCTTATGCCTCATAATGAGCATTAGCTGATTTACTAGCACCTGAACTTGTTCCTAGATCAACTTTTGTCAACCACTAACAAACTGCTAGATCTTCATTTCAGTGGCACTCCTATAAAGTTAGAATAAATTGAATAAGGAAAGATATATGTTCGTATCTGCTACATTTAGGGGGACAATGTGGCTAAAATATGTTCGTATCTAATACATTTAGGAGGAAAATGTGACTAGCCCTTTTTCATGATATGGAAACCCTTCAATTTTTCCCATATGTTCCCTTCAAGAACTGTGTGTCTGGACATTTAAAAGCGGCAAGAAGAACTCTGAGAGTATAGATTTTACTTCAGAGATTAACAATTAACTTTTGTTACTTTCCTTATTGAGGGCAGGAGGAGTTGTTCTTGGACAGCCCACAATATTGCTCAACGATTTTAAAGCTAGTTCGAGGGGATTGGAAAATTCTCCAAGTAAAACTGGTAGAGAAAAAACAGATATACTTTTCTTTGATTTCAGCACAGTTGCTGTCGCCACGGACAATTTTTCTTCCACTAACATGCTTGGATATGGGGGCTTTGGTTCTGTTTATAAGGTACTTCTTCAAAAGTTGGTTAGAGTATGTTTGCAAAAACAAGAACGAATTGCAGAAATGAAACATCGAGCCAAAGTAATCGTATAACGTTTTTCAATCCTTTGGAATCATAATTTCAGGGTGTTCTAGCTGATGGACAGGATCTAGCTGTAAAAAGGTTGTCGCAATTTTCGGGGCAAGGTGTAGAAGAGTTTAAAAATGAAGTTATGTTGATAGCTAAACTTCAACATAGGAATCTTGTGAAGCTTCTTGGTTGTTGCATTAACAAAGAAGAGAAGATGTTGATATATGAATACATGCCAAACAAAAGCCTGGACTTGTTATTATTTAGTACGTCTTCTCTACTATTTGGATATTGTTATTATTTAGTATGTCTTCTCTAGTATTTGCATTTTACTAATTGTGAACTTATTACTAAATATATAGAATTTATTAATGTTATTGCCTTTACATAGTTGATAAATGAGGCTTTCTTTTTTTGATACAGACAAAAACCAAAAATCACTGTTGGATTGGAGTAAGCGTTTTCAAATTATCATCGGGATTGCTCGAGGGCTCTTGTATCTACATCAAGATTCAAGACTCAAAATCATCCATAGGGACCTGAAAGCAAGCAACGTGCTACTAGATGCCACAATGAGCCCAAAGATTTCTGATTTTGGTATGGCCAGAATGTTTGGAGATGACCAAATAGAAGCAAATACAAATAAAGTGGTTGGAACATAGTAAGTTTCTTCCCTCTGAACACCAGATTCCATACAAAAACCAAAACATATATACCATATACAAGTACAAGACTAAGGTTACTGTGTTTCATCATGTGTTCCTCATTATGTCAATGCAGTGGTTATATGTCACCAGAGTATGCAATGGAAGGGCTATATTCTACAAAATCGGATGTTTTCAGCTTTGGGGTTCTGACATTAGAGATCATTACTGGCAAGAAAAACAGCAGTTTCAATGAAGTTTCGTCTCTTAATTTGGTTGGCCAAGTAGGTATCTAGACACACATCTATGTGTCAGTCTTTCAATTAGTCACATCTCCTTAACTCTGGTCATAATCTTAAGATTATGCTCCAAAACTCTTTAACTTTGCAGGTCTGGGACTTATGGACAGAGGGAAAAGCTTTAGAGATAGTGGATGAATCATTCAACGAGTCATATCCCAGCGATCAAGTCTCGAGATGCATCCAAATCGGGCTGTTATGTGTTCAGGAGCTCGCAGTAGAACGACCGACGATGTTAGATGTCGTATTCATGCTGCGAAATGAGACCCCTCTTCCATCTCCTAAAAGACCAGCATTTATTAATAAAATCACCAGCAGCGATACCTCAACATCTAAAGGAGTGTCTGTAAATGACATAACGGTTACAGTGTTGGAAGCTCGCTGAAGTTTCAAGCTTTCCCGAAAAGTTTTGCCTCATTTCGATCACATCGAGTGTCTCATTTTTGCAGCAAAAGGATTTTCTCGCCCGATGCTGTTTTTCTCTCAAGAAAGGAGCTTTTAGTTACTAATTAATTGTCAAAGAGGAGTTGAAACTAATTTATCTAATTTGCGTAAAAAAATAAAATGAAATTTTGTTCCGGACTTGTACATGACATGTGATTCATTTATGAAATGTTGTTGACTAAAATGTGATGTGTGGCTTAGATCCTCAAGGTTCCAGCAGAGAAGTTAGATTTTTGATCTCTGTTTTTAGCTTAGATATATTTGATGCTACTATAGATTGGCATCTTCTTTCCAGATTAATTATCTACTTATCACCATTCATGTTGTTTTCATTTGGATCAAAGTGGGCTGTGACAAACACTGGACCTTAATTCTCTTCCGCGGCAGGAAAGTAGGCATATGGTTAATGAAATCCTAGGACTCACTATCACATATAAAATTGACCAGATCACGACAAAAACAAAGCTTATTTTATCAACTGAATCAATTTCTCTATAAAACCTACTCATTCACGTTACCCAATTTTGAAAGCTTTCACGACTTGTCAAATTGATTGAGCAATGTAATGTCTACAACCCAATTAACACTAAGGCGCGTTTGGTGGGCCGGTCTAAAGGAAGGGACTGGTCCAGTCCTTTGCTTGGTTCAGAAAAAAAGTTGCATAATATACAAAATTTTACAGGTTCAGGTTCCCATCTTTGTCATGGTTTCTGTTTACGGCTTCTAATCAATACTACTGGACCTCACAACAATAAAAACCCCACCTGCCTGCCAGGTTACCCTCTAAGCTCAATCTTTAACAATTATACCATATAACATAAACTCATTCGCCTTAGTTCCACTTTCACTAAACCATGAATTTTTCTGAACCCTTTTTTCTGAATACCTTATTGCTTATTACCACTATATTAATCCGAGCTATACCATGTTGCACTTGCACGTCCCTGAACACCATTACACCAAACCAACCCCTCAAAGACGGCGACGTTTTGGTCTCGACCCGAAATACCTTCGCACTCGGGTTTTTCAGCCCCCGTAACTCCAACAACCGCTACATCGGTATCTGGTACAACAAAGTACCCCAACAAACGGTCGTTTGGGTCGCCAACAGGGACAATCCTCTTATCAATGACACCTCCGGAGTCTTAACGGTCAACGGTCAGGGAGGTCTAATCCTCTACGGCCGAAACCGAAACTCTCCTCTTTGGTCGGCCAATGTCTCGGTCCTTAACACAAACACCTCCATGGCTAAGCTTTTGGACGTTGGAAACCTCGTTTTGCTTGATCAAAACAACACTGCCCAGAACCTCATATGGCAGAGCTTTGATCACCCGACCGACACAATGCTCCCCTTTATGAAACTCGGGTTGAACCGGGTTTCCGGGTTGGACTGGGCCCTAACTTCTTGGAAGTCAAAGGATGACCCGGGAACCGGCAACTACACGTGTCTGATCGACCCGAATGGATACCCGCAATTGTTCCTCAGCTTGGGTCGGGTTCCGAAGTGGCGGGGGGGGCCTTGGACGGGCCGAAGATGGAGCGGCGTACCCGAAATGGCGCCTCCTAAGTTTATTCTCAACGTTAGTTTCGTGAACGATCCGGATCAAGTCATCATCACGTATGGTATTCTCAACGACTCGATCTTCTCGATGATGAAGGTAGACGAATCGGGAACCCTCCATAGATCCACGTGGCAAGGTGGTGCACGTCAATGGGTCGAGTTCTGGTCTGCTCCGAGTGAGTGGTGTGATAATTACGGGAGGTGCGGCCCTAACGGGTATTGCGACCCGTCCGACGCGAGTAAGTTCGAGTGCACTTGCCTACCCGGGTTCGAACCCGGGTCGCCCCGTAACTGGGAGTTGAGAGACGCGTCGGGTGGGTGCGTGCGAAAACGAGATGCGCACGTGTGTGGGAACGGGGAAGGGTTCGTGAAGATAGCACATGCGAAATTACCCGACACTTCGGTTGCACGTGTGGAGATGGGTTTGAGCTTGAGAGCCTGCGAGCAAGTGTGCTTAAAGGATTGTAACTGCACGGCGTACACGAGTGCGAATGAGAGTAGGGATGGTGATGGGTGTCTGACGTGGCACGGTGATTTGGTCGACATGAGGACTTATTCCGGTGCTGGCCAAGATCTTTATGTACGAGTTGACGCAATCACATTAGGTATATCTTCATAGTCCTGTTATTTTTTCAGACTATAATCAACTCTTTTTGTATGCAAGCTAGTGATTCGCTTCAGAGTTTAGACAAAGAAATAGTGATTCTAGGGATAAAGGATTCGGAAGAATAACTTAAAAACATAATACATTAGGCTATGGTGACTGCTTCATGTCTCTTCTTATTTACGTAGTTCCACTTAATAATGGCCTATTAGTTCAAGTGCAATTAGAACTATAAATATGAATCGGGCCGAACATGTCGGTTTATTTAGGCTCAGTGTCGGCTCGATCATAAGGGTACAATTGGGTTAGATTGTAGTAGTGATCCGCAGGGCCCGGCTAAGTCAGCTGAGTGGCCCTTTTATTGTTTTTGGAAATAAATTGTCATTTTTGTAATTGTTTTATTAAAAAAAAAATTTCGTGATTTAGGGCTCTGCCCGATTTTCGCCCAGGCTGGCATTTAGCCCGCAGGCTATAGAATTGGGCTACCAGCCCAATTTAGTCGTTTTCCTTCTGCGGCCCGTTTAGCCGAGCCAGACGACCTATATTTACAACTCTAAGTGCAATACCTCTTGATTATTACTGTTTTGAATATTGTTGTATTATTAATACATACAGCCGAATACACAAAAGACTCGAATAGTTCTATCAGCAAGATTGGGAAGCTGGCGATTGCGCTGGGTTCAGTTGCAGTACTTTTTCTTCTGTGCTTTCTTGTGTATTGGCGGGCAAAGAGAACAAGAAAAGGCATGTTAGTTTTTTTTCCATGTGTATATATATATATGTATTAGTCACCTCAATTTGACTGCTATAAACAGTCTATGTGAGTATTTTCCTTTTTCTTTTAAAGCTTAAGAAGGACATGCATGCATATAGACTAAAAAGATATTATAAATAATGTTAAGCACTACACACTTACATAAAAATATGAGATTGCATGGTATTTTAGTTTGCCATAACATTGCTCGACAGATTAAACCTAACCACCAAGATATAATATGACAAAGTCATTTCTTTTTTCTGGATGGAAATATGTGATTAGTGCTCCCCGATATTCCCATAGCTCACATGATCTTGTGGGCACATAATTGATTAGCTTAAGTTTGCTCTCCTGCTTAAAACTCACTTGGACATAGGCACTCATATGGTGAACCATTATGAAATGTACATACAGGTTCTACTAGAAAGCCCAATAAATATATTAATGAGATCTGTACAATGGCTGATTGTATATGTGTAATGACAGTGAAAGAACACCAAAGCAAATATCTTTTGAGTATTCCCGCAAATCCAAGTACCTCTTTTGATGGCTTTCCTATTAAAGATGAGCTTGATGAAAGTAGAACTTCAGATATACCATTCTTCGATCTAAATACCGTAGCTGCAGCAACTAACAATTTCTCAATTACTAACAAGCTTGGAGAAGGTGGTTTCGGCTCCGTTTATAAGGTAATTCCTTAAAGCGCCCACTTTCAATATTTTATAGACTGTTATATAATATATAGTTGAGTATACATCATACGAATTGACACACTTTTGTCTACTTCATGATCGGTATGTTTCATAGCACACAAGCTCTGTTTGGAACCCGGATTTTGGAGGGAAAAGTTATGAGGAAAAAATCATAGAAAAAGAAAAAAGAAAAAAATATTTTTTCTAAAAGTTTAAAGAACTTTATTTCGACACATTTGGTTTTACTAATTAATGTGTCAAAATTATATATACTAAAAAATGACATCAAATCAAACTCTCGCTTTTTTTGAAAAAAAAATACTATCTTTTATTTCAATCCAAATAAGAGAAAATGGGCAATTTTTTTTCTTTCCCTCCAAAAATCCAAGTTTCAAATGGAGCCTTAATAGGACAAGATGGAAACTAGTAAATTTAACGTTTCGTTTTGAGAACTACTGAAAGTATAGTGCACCATATGTTGGTGAAATGTTGATTGCATGAGTTTAGGGTATGTCCAAGGAGGGAAAGGAAATAGCGGTGAAAAGATTGTCAAAGCACTCTGGCCAAGGAACTGAAGAGTTCAAGAACGAGGTTTTGTTGATTGCGAAACTCCAACACAGGAACCTTGTGAGGATTCTAGGTTGCTGCATTCAGGGAGAAGAGAAGATGTTAATCTATGAATACTTACCAAACAAAAGCTTGGACTCTTTCATCTTTAGTATGTCTTTTCCCTAATTCATTTGTGTTAATTTGTCTACCGTAAAACAGATTTTGAAGCAAATATTCGAGTCAAGTTATCATCTTAACGAGTTTTCAAATTTGTGCTCAGATGAAGGGAACAGGAAATTGCTAGATTGGAGAAAACGCTTTGACATTATTTGTGGTATTGCTCGAGGGATGTTGTATCTTCATCAAGATTCAAGATTAAGAATCATCCATAGAGATCTAAAAGCCAGCAATGTTCTTCTAGACGCTCATTTGAACCCCAAAATTGCGGATTTTGGTATGGCTAGGATATTTGGAGGAGACCAAATAGAAGCAAATACAAATCGGGTGGTTGGAACATAGTAAGTACCCTTTTAACATAAAACACTATAAGACATTCTGTCCTTAGATGTTACGTTATTAATCCTATTCCTCAAAATAGTAATAATCCAATGACTACTCATATGATAAAGTATAATATTGTATACAGTGGTTATATGTCACCAGAGTATGCAATGGAAGGACGCTTTTCAGAAAAGTCAGATGTATATAGCTTTGGGGTTCTTATGCTAGAGATCATTACTGGCAAAAAGAACACTGGCTATTATTACCAGGGGAATCCTGATTTGAATTTGATTGGACATGTAAGTTCGAAAAAATATTCGTAAAAGAAGAGTATTTGCTAGTATTTTACATGATTCTTGTTTCACCTATGACACTCATGATGGTATAAACAATAATTTTTTTTTTAGGTTTGGGAAGTGTGGAAAGAGGGCAGGGCCATGGAAATGGTGGACTCATCTTTAGATGAAACGTTTGGTGGCGAAGCTTTGAGATGCATTACAATTGGGCTGCTGTGCGTGCAAGAGTATGCCAATGATCGACCAACCATGTCGGCAGTTGTTTTCATGTTGGGTAATGAAGCACCTCCTCCTACCCCAAAACAGCCGGCATTCTTATTTAAAAGAAGTTACACTTCAAGTGGAGACCCATCAACTAGTGAAGGACTCAACTCTGTAAATGATGTGACATGTACTATGGTAGAAGCTCGGTGAGAAAGATGTCTCTGTTGAATAAACTTGTATAGTTACTAGCGAAGGTTCTTATATATGGCCTGTGCGTATGTGTTGTTTGTTTTATTTCTCGTGGTTGACAGACTACATGGGTAGAGTTGAAACCAAAAAATCCAATAAAATTTCTGACTCCTAGAAATTAAACGATGAAAGAGACAGAAATCAATGAATTTTTGCTGATCAAATAAAACTTCAGAATCCTAGAAATTAAACGATGAAAGAGAGAGAAATCAATGCCAAAAGACAATTAATGAATCCAAAAGGAGATGACATATATATTTTTTATGCATTTATGCCAGATATAATGTTGAGTATTTATAAGAAATAGCCTTTTTTTTAATATTAATTTAAAAAATAGCCTTTTTTTACAGATTTAATAAATGACCGTTTTATAATTTTATTTGATAAATATCCATTTTCAGTTAATCTATTTTTTATAAATTAAATCAATTTTTAAAAAAGTAAATCAATTTTTAAAAAATAAATAAATATATATTGATATACTAAATAAAGTAAATAATTTTTTTATAATGTAAATCGATTTTTGAAAAAGTAACTCAATTTTAAAAAATAAATAAATCAATTTTCAAAAAAATAAATCAATATATAGTTTGATATATTAAATATAGAGGTAGCAAAATAGACAAGCCGGGCCCATAATAGTTTGATATATTAAATTGGTGGGCTAAGGCTGGACCGGGCCGGCCCGTGCTCGGCCCGTTTTTTTTATTTATTTATTTTTTATTTTTTTACAACTATTAGATTATTTTTTACAACTTCTTTTTAACACGTTAAGTTTAAACTTTTTAATTGAATTTTTTTTTAAAAAAAAATAGATAACATAAACTAAATATGTTATTTTTTTTTATCGTTAAAAAATTAATAATAATTAAATAAGATATATCATATAAGTTGAATATTTAATTAAAAGAAATTTAAAAACAAAACTAATAAGAAAATGATTTAGAATTATAATAAAAATATTACAAAACATAAAGAAATGAAATTTTGAATTTGATTTTATTGATGATTATTGATTACAATTTAAATTATCACTCAAAAAAACTAGTATACCATTACTTATGAGTTTATGACTTATCATTATCGTTCATGTACAAGTTACTGAAATTTTCGGCCAATTCTTCATTACAAATATAAATAGTTTCTTGATTTCGCTTGGCCGCTTGTTCCCAATCTTTAACACATGCTAGCACCTCAAGCATTTCAGGGGGTCAACGAAGTCCTTCGCTCATCTACTATCATCCCAGTCATGCTAAAAGCATACTCTGAAGAAATCTTGGACACCAGAATAGTTAAAATGTCACACGCTAGTCGTGAAAGTACTGAGAATCTTGATTGATGCCTTTGCTACCATTCTAAAACTTTGAAGTTCTCATTATCAAGGTCGATGTCGGAATATAGCTCAATATACTGGTTAAGCTCAGAGGATTGCAGTGGATTCGTTGGTAGTAATGGTTGACTTGAACTTGATGATGCTAATGATGAGCCACGACTACGCTCTTAAAAACGAGAACTTATCATGCTCCAAAAAGACTTATTCTTTGATTATTCTTAAGTTTATTGTGGAGTGTGTTGTTGTTGACTACATGTTCCGCCAAATATAGCCTTATATATACTATATACTTGAAAAAAACTTGTTATGAGTATTTGTATATTCAGAATTATAATCTATCTCAAAACATGTAGCAATATAGCTAATTAAACTAGAAAAGCCATTTAATTTACCTCTAAGATCTAAAATAAAAGTAAATGAATATAAAAAGGAATTGGAAACTAATATTTCACAAATATTTCTTGCATACGTCTTATAATTGGCTCAAATATAGGGTCACATCTTTTCTTACAAAATATTTCGACAATAAAAAAGATATGACGTAAAATAATTAGAGAAGTAGGATAATAACTACTAGATAAAGCAATAATAGCTTCATAAAAAAGGTCTAAAAAGTGTATAAATTTTTTACAAATAAACCAGTCTTCATCTTTCAATACTAATGAATCCATTTTTGAATTGTAAAATATAGTAATTGGAATTTTATATGGTAATGCATTTTTTAACATCAAATAAGTGAAATTCCACCTTACGAGCATGTCAACTTGGAATTTTCTTGGTTTTAACCTTTAGGCTATACAATATCTTTTAAATTCGGCAATGCGAGGATTAGAAACATGAATGTAAGTAACAGCAGATTGAATATTTTCAATATGTATACTTATTACATCCATACCTGATTTGACGATAAAGTTGATGATATGACATGCACAATGTTGATGCAATAAGAATCCTCCAGTATATAAATTTATCAAATTGCTAAGTAATTTTATGACCTTTGTATTTGCGATAGCATTAGCTAAAGTGGTAGAGATAATACGGTTCGCTATGCCATATTCTTCAATAATATTTAAAATTCTATCTCTAATAATTTTAACAGTATATTTATTATCAACGACTCTAAAAGCGATGATTATTTTTTGCATTAACCATCTTAAATCTAAATAATGTGCAACTACACTTAAATAATTTTATTTAAAATTAGCAGCCCAAATATCAGATGTCAATATAATACAAAAGTTTAATAAAGTTAATTTAGACATTAATTCTTTGCACATAGTTTCATAAACTTTAATCAAATCACTCCCAGTATGGTGTTTCTAGAAACTATTTTAAAGCTTAGATAATAAGATCTTCTAATATGGTCTTTATAACTATTACAATTACCATATCCTAATGGTAAATCTTTTATAGCAATTAAACGTGCTAGAGACGCCCTAACTACTAAAGGATCATAGTTCCAAGAACTTATTGAACCATCCTTATTGAATTGAAGTATTAATTCAATAGGCTCCTTGTCTCCTTTATGTTTTTTGACACATGCATCACTATGTCTATGCAGATGAGCAGTCCTGCAAGATAGTTTAGCAGTTAATAATTTTTCGCAATATTTACATATCGCCATTTTTGTATTCTTGTCATCGATCTCATCTTTGAATTCTATATCGAAATGGTCCCACACATTGGAAGTTGTCCTTGTACGTTTGGAGGTCTTGCTTGCGCTCAGCGAACAACTATCTTGAAATTGAGAACAATTCCACTAGCATTTGGATTAGTTTGTATTTCGGGGACTTGGTCACCCTCTTCAGCTATGCGAATTTGGTCATCATCCATTTATAAATCAATAGGGATATTTTTTGACCTATCCATATCCTATATTTAAACATATTATTAATATGTTAATTATTTTGAATTCATAATTTAGAACTATAATAAACATATTACTAAATTAATTTATTTGAACATATAATACTAAACTTTATATTAACTTAATTGTAAATAACCAACTACAAATTACAAATTAATTGAAATTAAAAATAATATTATAATAAGCTTTATACTAACTTAATTACAACCAACTACAAATTACAAATTAATTGAAATTAAAAATATAATATTTTAATAAACTTTATATTAACTTAATTGTAAATAACTACAAATTACAAATTAATTGAAATTAAAAATATAATATTATAATAAACGTTCTACTAACTTAATTGAAATCAACTACAAAATATAAGTTAATTGAAACTAAAAATACAATACTGTAATAAACTTTCTACTCACTTAATTGTAAACACCTACAAATTACAAATTAATAGAAATTAAAATATAATATTATAATAAACTTTGTACCAACTTAATTGTAAGCAACTACAAACTACAAATTAATTGAAATCAAAAATATAATATTATAACAAACTTTCTACCAACTACAAACTAATGATCTACTGTCTTAATTGTAAACAATTCTAAATTAAAATTATAAATTAATTGAAATTAAAAACATAGTATTGTAGAAAATTTTCTACAAACTACTAACTATTAAACTTGTAAACAACTAAATATACTACAAATTAATGAAATTAAAAAAAATAAGTGTAATAAATTGAATCGTACCTTGAATTGAGTTTTATGAGTTGTGGAGACTATAAAATATAATTACTAATTATTAAAATTAATAAATAATAAAGATAAGAGAGAAAAAGATAAAATTGAGAATATAATTAGATAGAAAGAATGAAAAAATAAGAGAGTATTTGAAAGTTGTAAGTGTGAAAAAAGAGTGGGAGGGTAGGGTATTTATAGCATTAAAAAAATTTACAAAAAAAAAAAAACTTTAAAACAAAAAACAAAACAAAAAATTAAAAGACCCAATGATAATATTACCGTTGGGCCCAACAGTAATAAAAATATTACTATTGGAATTTTGTTAAAAAAAGGCCTTGACTCATCTGGGCCCACTAACAAAAGAAAAAAAATAGTAAGGGTCCAGACAATTCTGGGCCCCAAAAAAAAAAGGGCCAGCTCGGGATTCCCAGGCCCAGCCTAGCCCTAACCCTAGAGCATAGCTCGGCCTGAATTGACAAGTCTAATTAAATATGAAAAACGGTAATTTCTTAAATAATTTTTAAAATTAAATTATTTTTGGACAGTGTTTGACAAACAACTATTTTTCAGACTATAATCCAAAATTCAGTCATTTAGCTAAAAAGCCCTTTAAATTGTGAGATTCTACTATTCATTAGTATACCAATATTAACTTATATAGACTCTATTTAAATTTAATATCCTCAAATTAAAATGATATAGGGAAATTGACCTAGGTAGTACTAATTTGATACAAAATGACCTTTTTAGTAGTCTTTTTCAAATTAATATTTTTAGTATTGTTTACAAATTGTGTGATGAGGGATCACACAATTTGTGGCTATAAAATTATGACTTTTCTAGGATTAATTAATAGTCACAAATTGTGTGATCTTCCGTCACACAGGATCACAAAATACTTAAACACTACTAGAAAAGTCATTTTAGTCAAAATTACTACTATTTATGTCAATTTCCCAATGATATATTGATTATATAGCCTCTAATTAAACCTAATTAAATTGTATGCATTTTAATTAAATTGACATATTCCAGATTAAATTGATATAGAATTTAAAATTTATTGTAAATAACATATATTTTTAAATGTTTTTGAAAAAATAAAATTGATACATCATCATCATCATCATTCAATTAAGGGATAATTATCTTGATTTTTAATTTTTCTACAAAAAAAATATATATATACTGACTTTTGAATTTCTGTAAAATAATACTCTCGATTTTTAATTTTTACAAAATAATATTCTAACTTTTGAATTTCTGCGAAATAATATATTTACTTTTGAATTCTACAAATTAACACATGAACAATTAAAATTCTTGCAAATTAATATCTTACATTTGAAATTCCTATAAACTTGTACCCTTAGTACTAAATTAATTGATTTTATAATAAAAAGATGGTAGTAGCCCTAAGTAACTTAATACAAACTTATTAAACAATAATAAAACTTCTAAAAAATATTTATAATTAGGTTATTTAACTTTTCATTTAAAAAATAAAAATAAAAAATTAGAACGAGAGGTAAAAATGACTAATTATAATAATAATAAAAAAGAAACATGAGAGGTAAAAAAAATTATTTTTTCACAATTAACCAAAAAGAGTAGTTATAAAATAATTTCGGATAGTATATTAATGGATAAATATTTTTAATAAGTTAATGAGAGGTGTTTGCATCGTTTAATTATCTCATAATATAAAATTTACAAAAAAGAAAAAGAAAAAGAAAAATTTGAAGCTATTAATTTTCGAAATCAAAAATATTTGGGTATTAATTTGCAAAATTCAAGGTGATGGTAATAATTTGCAAAAATCGTAAATGTGATGGTATTAATCTGCAGAATGTCAAAAGTGAGGTTATTAATTTGCACAAGTTTAAAAGTGAGAGTATTTTTTGCAAAGGTTAAAACAATGGTATTTCTATATAGTTAACCCTTCAATTAAATTAAATTTTCAAGAGGTTTTATTTCAAATTGAATTTTTTCCGTTAAGAACTTTGCAGGTTACATTTCAAATTAAACTTTTTCCATTATAAAATTTGAAATTTGAATGAATTTTTATGACAAAACTTTATAATCATATTCACTACAAACTAGGAATGTCACTAAGTTGCACTTTCCGAAATAGTATTAGAAATATTAGCCCTTCAAAATATAGCTTTGGTTGGGCTTTTGTACAAAGAGCCAGAGCAAGCTCTACTTTTCCACCAATGTGGACTAAGAAACCACATGTAGTGGGCAGATCATTACCTTCACTTATTAATACTGAGGGCATGTGTACTAAAAGGGGAATAGAAATATATATGAGGTAATGGTTCCATTCAATTGTTCACTATAATTTGAGAATAGAAGAACTTCGTGGAACTCACATAATTTGAGATAAAAGAATGAGAATGTTTTCCTTTCCAATAATTTAAGGGATGTGATTACCAGTAAATACTATTTTCTTATTTTTATCATAAAATTCTTAAAATGCAATTTTACCTCTAAAAATTTAATGAAATTTATAACATAAATACCTGTACAAAAAGTATGTTAGTAAATTAAAAGCACTCCTATTACCTTTCCTAAGTTAAGTAAACAAATCAATGGAGTTTTAATAATTCTAGATTCTCTTTCCTATTAGTTTTAAGTAAACAATATAATGCAAATAATGATTTCTATTTCCTTCTATTTTATTCTTATTTATTTTCTTTCTCGTCTATTCCAATACAATGATGACAAAGTAAACATGCCATTACGTAATTATAACTCAAAAGTCAGGGAGGCTTATGTCAACATTGAATACAGAGTTCATATTTCACTATTTTTACAAGAAAAATTCTGGGATTTCATTATTTCTTATCCTACTTTTCCAATACCACTTCATGTTTTTTTGTATCATCAAATTTTCAATTAGTGAATTAAATTTTATTACTTATAAATTTGAATTTCACTAATTATGAACTTGTTATTGAAAATATAGAGTTTATTACATGTTAATGGCCCTTACATGGTTGATAAATAAAGCTTTCTTTTTTTTTGATACAGACATAAACAAAATGTTGAACTAGAGGATGCATTTTCAATTTATTATCAAGATTGCTTGAGGGCTCTTGTATATACCTAAAGATTCAAAACTCAAAATCATCTATAGAGACCTGAAAGTAAGCAATCTGCTACTAGATTCCACAATGAACCCAAAATTGTTTATTTTCGTATGGCAAGAATATTTGGAGATGACCAAATAAAAAATTTTGGGGACTCTGATATATTAATGGAGAAATGATATAGAGTAAGCATCTAATGAGAAAGATCATTTGGAAAATTAAAAACAACATACTTTAATCTGATGATTCGCTTACGAATACTAAAAAAAAAGGCTTCAAGTATTATTGATTCTCTCAAGAATATCGATAATTATGAAAAAAGAGAGTCTCTCTCTATAGTTTTATTAAACTCCACAAAAACTATGTTTAAAAGGCCCTGGGCATAAAATATATAGGAAATCTAAGCAAAATACGAAATAATACTAGAAATAATAAAATATTCAGAAAAAGGAAACAAAATAAAGCAAAAAATGCTAAAAATGGGTAACTAAAAATGTAGAATCAGGGATCCAGTAGAGTGGGCGATCGACTGGTGAGTCGACCAAATCTACCCAAGGCTAATCACATTTCTAGAAAAGTAAAACAGTGGATAGGTGGTTTTGGGCAGTCAACTGGAAATATGAGTCGATTGACCAGAAATCTAAGGCTTCACTTTCTTCAGTCGTATTGCTCAAAAAAATTTCTTCTCTCGGCGCACTGCATCATCCTCTGCAGGTTGGAGAAAATTCATTGAACAAAGTCTTTGGCCTTTCCATAGATCTTAGTCTTAATTGGTAATGGAATGAGATCAAGGGGACCTCATGGAATGGAAAGAACTAAAACCCGTACTTTTGTTCACTACATGTTGGGAGCAAACTCTCCCTGACAAAGCTTTTGATCCCACTACGTGTTGCTCAAGTAGACTGAGTGGTATTAACAGGACTCTTTTAATTAGAGTTGTTACCTTTGTTCACTTCAGTTTGGCTACTGCTACTATTATTAGCACGAAAAGATATGTCACTTAATCGTCTTAAGGCCTGCTTCTCCACCTGAAGTGCCCGTTGGTATACTGTAGGCACATTGATTGGTTCAAACAAATTGATGGTGTCTTGAATTTGAGGCCTCAAACCTCTAATATTATTTGGCACCAACTGGTCGTCTGTCTCTTGAATCTCGTTGTGCACTAATAACTGATAGAATTCAGTTGTGTAATCATCCAAGGACCAGATTCCTTGCCGTAAGTTTTGCAACTTTTGATACATCAACTTTTGGAAATTATAGGGCAGAAACTCACTGCACATCTTCTTCTTCATCTTGTCCCACTCCATAATCTTTGATTTCCCTAACCTAGTCCTGGTCATTAATAGGTGTCATTTTTATACCTATATGATAATTATTTTCTATACTATTTTGTTAGTTTTTATATTATTCTAATACTAATAGTATTATTTCTATGTTTTCAAGTGTTCTGGAGGTAAAAATGCAAGAAGGAGCTAGAACGGGCTATGAACGGGCTCAAACGAGTGAAGTTAGACGAGTTGGAAAAAGAGAGATAGAAAAAGGCATCAGTGCCACAACGCTATCCTTCGTGCACTGCAACGCTAGGATGATTTTAGAGAAAAAATAAAATTCCAAAGAGTTGACACCCCGATGCCGGTTCCGATGCTCCATGGCACCAGTAACGCAATTTTCAACCGACTTACTCGATTTTCGACGATCCAAGTTTCCTATTCCTTGTGTTACTTAACATAGACACCTCTTACACTCAATTGTTTATAAATAGGACATTTACAGTAGATGGAAAGAGTCTTAGGCACCTAGGCACCACTAAATAATACCAAAAACCTAGAGAGAGCAAGAATGAGAGCTTGGGAGCCACTGCAGCCGCCACCTTCATTCTTCCTTCTTTTTCTTTAGTTTTTATTTTTTTCTAGCTTGATATTCTTACTTTTTATTCTTGTATACATGCTAATATAGGCCCTAGATTAGGTTGAGGGTGATTTCAAAACCCTAACATGATTGTTATTTGATTTTCTATATTCTATATATCAAATCAATTGTTTATGTTCTTTTATGCATATTAATTCTATGAATAATGTCTTGATTAGTTTAGGTGTACAACTAGATAATCATGATTGAATTCTATTGCTAGAGTTTGAATTAGGCATTTATCATAATTAAATTCATTAGTAGCAAAACTATAGGTGCTATGCTCGTTTGAGGTATTGTTTATAGTGAGAAATATAACCTAGATTAAGAATCTGTGTTTGTGTGATTATGGCTTAGATCAATCTATCTTTTTTTGCTTAATTCTTCTATTGGGTAATTTTAGAGTATTTTCTTAGGTTATTTGATAGGAAGAGGTTGTCTATGGTATTTGTCTAGATAGCAAACAGTATAAGGAAAGAATGGGATAGTTGCACGTTTATAGACTATCTACGATTGATAGCTTTAGTGAATAATTGAATATAGAATTAGGAAATTAATTAGCATAAACGTTTAGTGGTAGTAAATGATTTCTTAACCAATTTATTTATTTTATTGTTTTTATTAGTTTTCAGTTTTATTTCTCAATCTCCTTTACCTTAGGATTAGTAGTAAATTAGTTAGACCAATTTCTTTTTGGGATCAATCCTACATATCAATATACTAGGTAGAATTTTCCTAAACCTTGTTAGGTAGAGATAGGGAAGAAAATTAATTTGGTTTCTTGATGACATACCAGTCACCTTAAATAGCGGGATCAACTCTGAAGCCTTGTTACAATCAAAGCAACCTTCTTATTTTCAGGAACTCCCTTGAAATCAAAAATCTCTTCTATGGTACAAACCTAGTCCAAATTTTTTTCCGGTTGCATATTCCCATGGAATTCAAGAACTTCAGTAAATAATCCTGTCTCATAACACCATCTATCCTCTTCTTGTGTAGGAACATGAATCCTTCACTAGCACGACAGTACTACTTTATAATATTCTTCATCACTACTAGAACCATCACCCCCTGAATCATGTTGGTTACGATTTCAGGGTTGATTTTGGCGAATCAATAATGCAGCCACTTGCTCTATTAATTGGGCTACCTGTTGATCCAATTGCATCGTCCGATAACGTTCATAGACTTCATTCATAGGGATCTCGTTGGCTGAATGTCTTCTTGGTAGCATCTTATCAAGAACGAATGCAACTCTGGTACCAACTGATGTAGCGAAAGTATCTGATGAGAAAGATCTTTTGAAAAATTAAAAATGACTTATTTTAATCTGTTGATTCACTCATGAATACCAGAAAAAATTAAAAAAGGCTTCAAGTATCGTTGATTCTATCAAGAATACCGATAATTGGGAAGAAAAGAGATTCTCTTTCTCTCTTTATAGCTTTATTAAACTCCATAGAAACTGTATTCAAAAGGCCTTAGAGCTAACAATATATAGAAAACCCAAGCAAAATACGAAATAATACTGCAAATAATAAAATATTCGGAAAAAGGAAACAAAATAAAGCAAAAAAAACGTGGGCGGTCAACCAGTGGGTCGACCGAATCTACCTGAGTCTAATCACATTTCTAGAGAAGTAAAATGGTTGACTGGTGGTTTCGGGTGGTCGACTGGAAATATGAGCCAATCGACCTGAAATGCCAGATGTCACTTTCTTTAGTCGTATCGCTTAAAAAACTCCTCTTCTCGATGTGCTACATTAGGAAACCAATCTCTAATAGAGATTCCTTGAAGATGCTTCGCACAAAATTAAATGATAAATAATGTAGAGATGGTATAGTAAAATAATAATGGGAACGAGGATAGTAAACACAAAACTGGTCTCGCCCTATCTCATTGACATCCTTAATTAGAATTAGTAAGTTTCCTCCCTCTAAATACCAAATCCACAAAGAAAGGGGGAAAAAAGAAAATAAAAAGAAAACAGAAACATATATACTATATACAAGTAGAAAACTAATATTATTGCATTTAATCATATGTTGCTCATTATGTCAACACTATAGTATTCAATAGAAGGGCTATATTCTACAAAAATCTTATGACTTCAGTTTTGGGGTTTTGACACTAGAGATCATTATTGGCAAGAAAAGCAACAATTTCAATGAAGTTCACCCTCTTAATTTGGTTGGAAAAGTAAGTAAGATCTAGATACACATCTATGTATGAATCCTTTCATTAGTTATTTCTCATGAACTCTGGTAATCTTAAGATTATGTTCAAAACTATACCTTTCATTTCTAGGACTTATGGACAAAACAGAAAACTTTTGAAATAGTCCATAAATCATTGCATAGGGCATATTCCAGTTATCAAGTCTCAAGATGCATCCAAATTGGGTTGTTATGTGTTTAGGAGCTCGCAGTAGAACGGTCAAACATGTTAGGTGCATGTATTAATGGTGCGAAATGAGACTCCTTTTCCATCTCCTAAAAGACTAAAATTTAGTAGAGAAATTAAAGTAAGGGTCCTTTTTTTATACTTTATTTTAATAAATATTCGTTTTTCTCTTTTTATAGCTAAATAACCGAGTATATATAGTTTCACGCATGATATATTCACTTGTATACTAACTTTATTTTATGTACTAAATATATTAGTTTTTCTATTGATACATCATATTTTAAATTTGATATATCCACTGATATATAGGTTATTTTATTACAGCATTTAAAAAATAGATATTTATATAAAATAGGCCCAAAACTCAGTCATTTTGCTATAAGCCCACATAACGGTTATGTACAATTATGGAAGCTTGCTGAAGTCGAGCTTTCCTATGAAGTTTTGCCTCATTTCAATCACATTAATTGTCATCATTTTCTGAGCAAAGGGATTTTTTTGTCAGATATTTTTCTCTCAAGAATAAATGCAATGCAAGAGCTTTTAATTACTAATTCATTGTCAAAGAGGAGTAAAAACCAATAAGTAATTTGCTAAAGGAAAAATTTTGTTCTGGATTTGTACATGCATGTGATCAATTTATCAAATATTGCTCACTACAATGTTACGTCTTAAATAGTATTACTATCTTTTTGCTAATTGGTGGAATATTTTAAGGTTGCAAAAATTTTGACATTTGAGATTTTTCCCAAGATCCCTGTTTTAACACTACGAAAAAAAAGGTCTTTCAATGCGCTTTATAAGCGCCTTGAAAGGTCTTCACTGGCGTCCCTAAAAGCACCTTTGTTCTGGGTGCCGTAATAGGCTCCGGCTATAAAGGCGCTTATAAGGTACCTTGGTACACCTACTAAGGCACTTTTCGAGCTTTACCAAGGCACTTTATAGCCACATTAGTATCTCAATAGATGTTATTTTATTAAGACACTCTTTAAGCGCCATGGTATACTTTTCCAGTGGGTATTTTTAATATATTTGTGTATACCCCCTAGAATTTTAAAAATATAATCCAAATCTATTACATATACCAAATATTTCAAATAAAATGGACCATAAATATAAATTTACATAGTAATATCAAATAAAAGTTACAAACTTAACAATATAATCATAGTCCATAATATAAAAGTAAGTAGATAAGTAAATCAACATAGTAAAACTACTTAATATAATAACTTGGTCATGATCATATCCATATAATCGAAAAACTAAGTATATACATTAGTTTTCTAAGCCAAACTAATATGATTTTCAAAAACTACATAATTTAAATGATCAAAGTATAGAAACCTCAAATGAGAAATTGTATTAGTTCTTCAACCTACTCTTCAAGAAATCTATTTATATCATCTTTTATAGAGAAACTTTATCCATTAAACTACAAATTCAAACACTTTATTTGTTAAAAAGTGATCAATCGAACTCTAATTAGAAGAAAACTATGTAATTTACAAGTTACGTACCATAGTAGAAAATGATTTAACACTTGTCTGTTCAATGATTTTTCTCGTAAATTTGCATATGTAGAATCCGTATTCAATAGTTACTGGTTGTTTTAGGCACTATATATAATATTTGAAAAAATAAGTAATTTTAATTAATTTTATACCCAACACGTGTTATTTATTTAAGTTTAGTACTTTTATTATCTTATAAACAGGACTATTTGATCTTCCTTTCCTTCTTTTTTCTACATTATATATGTCATGACCCAAATCCTGGGCCAGTGGCAAAAAAGGAATTTCATAAGTGAAAATTCAAAAATTATTTTTGAACAATTTATAAAAAAAAATTTTAAAATAAAATTCTCACAGTTTTGTGATCACCATTAGACGTAGATTGTTAGTAAAATTTATTAAAACAAACCAAATATTACTATCAGCAGTCTCACAATCTAGCACAATAATTATACGGACCGAGTCCGTGAAACGGGCCCTTAAGTGTTTAATACAAGCCAAGACAAACAACAGATTTATTTTACATAGTTACCAATTCACAATAAGGTAACTAGCTCCTCACTACTCTGCTCCCAAATCTCCAAAATCACACTGAGCACTATTTGAGAAGTAAAAAGTAAGGGGGTAAGCATTCACATGCTCAGTAGGAATTCAATTACTTTTTTGAATAGATGCAATTTCTCAAACCTGCATGATTAATATATTTTCCAAAATCTATTTATAAACGGAGTTTGTTAAATAATTGATAGCTAGAATAATCACATACTAAAAATCAAAACCAATACTATATGATTGTACATATAATAAATCAACCAAGTATATGAGTGAGCTCTTATCCTCCTATCACGGCCCTATAATACCTCTGTAGCAGAGGTACCCAGCATCCTGATACTACTCATAGGTGTATCAGTCAAAAATCTGTGCAGGGGCCTAGATCTCTCACCTAGTACTACAGTAACTCATCAGCAATCTAAACTACTATGATGTAATAATGAAACTCAAATTGTGATCCTATGATATATACAACATGTAACCATTCACAACAACTATGCATCCAAAAATCAAATCATACTTTGAAAATCCAACTTCGCATTATTCTAAGATTTACTATACATGGGCAGCATACACTATTTTATCCCATAATCACAAAATAAAAATAGGTATAATAATCCACATAGTCCAATCCCAGTACAATTCAACAATTTTCAACCATTAATCAAACCATCGTAAAACCACAATTTTTCATAAATAAATTTTAACACAATTAAAAATTAAAATGAATATAAAATCAGGTAATCTAACTCCTACCTTGATATGGTAATAATAGGCTAATAACGCTCGTAGAATCCCTCGTTGGTCACACAGGTATTCGAACGATAATTTTTGGATCCCGTTAAGTCTACTTGAAAAAATGACTTTTCCACTAGAGCCTCAAATGAAGAAATGGAGGTCACCACTGAATTCAGAGCACCTAAAAATGCTAAGTTAGATATATACCTTGTCAAAAATGGGTCCCGGTGTGGGACCGGCCCGTTGCACACAAAACAGTACAATTTACAAGGCACGGAATTCCAATTTTCGTTCCACTTTGAAATATAGTTCTATTTTATATCAAAATTCATGTCTCCAACTCACTGAGTCCAAATTCAAAATCGGAATTCAGTTTCAAGATATCGAGCATTAATTAAGCTCAAAAATCCAAAAATTGCATAAATACCACTTTTTGTAAATATTTTGAAAATGTCATCTTTTTCTAAATAAAATTTATCGCACTTCCCGTTACCATTTTTACTTCTACCAATCATAATTATTCATGGTTTTTAACTTCTTTCATCTCATAAATTTACCTCGGGTAAATTAATTACCTAACCAAAATAATTACGGAAATATCATATTTTACAAACTTGGTAAAAAGGGTAAAAGTGGTGAAAACCTTACTGGAGGCGAGTTAAGCTGTGAAACCACTTGGAGGAGGTCGGTGACGAAGAGAGGAGCTTCCACGTGTCGGCAGCGAGGACAGCCAATGTCAGACGACGAAACTCTCGCTAGAAAACCGTGAAATTGGCAGATCCTTCGGCGAGCTCCAGCGGTGGCATCCGGCCACGAAACGGGATTGGACCTAGGGTGTTGGGTCTGTCGGTGGGAGCTGGAGGCCGCAGGGTGGCACATCGGCTGCACGGAAGGGCGGTGCACTAGCGGTAGGACTGGGCAAAGCTTCGGCTCTTTCTTCTCTTTTTGGGGACTTCTCTTGAAAAGGTGAAGTATTTTGGAGTTTTTAAAGCAATTTTTGAAACTATTGCAAATTATTAAAATATTCCAAATATTTTCAATATTTTAATCCGAAAATACTTATTTTCAAAAATGCCATTACTCAGTAAATTACCCCTTTGCCCTTTAAAACTCTCAGATTTTACATCCTTCCCTCCTTGAAAGAATTTCTTCCCAAAATTCGAATACAATACAAGGGTTAAAGTACAACTTCAAGTTGAAAATTAAACAAATGAGGATATTTCTCATACATTTCTATTTCAAGCTCCCAAGTGGCTTCGTCTTCCTTGTCGTGTTGCCAGAAAACCTTGACAAGTGGTATCTCTTTCTTTCGAAGCACTTTGAGCTCTCTTCCCAATATTCGAACTAGTTTTTTCTTATATGTTACATCCTCTTGTAACAGTACCTCTATATACTGAATGACATGTGATGGGTCAAGCACGTACTTTTGGAGCATCAAGACATGAAAAACATTGTGCACTCGGCCCAATTACGGTGGCAAATCCAAGCGGTACGTTACTGGCCCAATTCTAGCAGTAATCTCGAATGGTCCAATATAACTTGGAGCTAATTTGACATTTAGTTCAAATCTAGTGATCCCACGCCTTGGCATGACTTTCAAGAATACTTGATCTCTAACTTCGAATTCTACTTCACGTCTCTTTGGATCTACATAGCTTTTCTGACAACTCTGCATAACCTTGAGTCTTTCTCTAACCCTGTTAATCTTCTCAGGAGTCTCTTGTATTAATTCTGGCCTAAGAGTAACATGCTCCTTTGCATCATCCTAACACAAAGGTGATCTATATGGTCTCCCGTATAGTACCTTATATGGAGCTATGCCAAGACTAGCTTGGTAACTGTTATTGTAAGCAAACTCCACCAATAATAGGAGATTATCCTAGCTTCCACCAAAATCCAGTATACAAGAGCGAAGCATGTGCTCTAGAATCTGAATGGTCCCCTTAGGTTCGCCATCTGTTTGAGAATGATGAGTTGTACTAAGATTCAGTTCTATTCCCAAAGCTCTCTGTAAAGCTCTCTAGAACTTAGATGTAAACTTTGGGTCTCTGTCAGAAACTATGCTTGACAGCACTCCATGCAATCGAACAATATTATCAATATAGAGACGACTAAATTTGTTGAGTTAAAAATCAGACCTGATCGGTATGAAATAAGCAATCTTCGTCATACGATCTACAATCACCCAAACTATGTCGTTCTTTCTCCGAGTCATTGGCAAACCCATCACAAAGTCTATTGTGATCTTATCCCATTTCCACTCCGGTATGGGTAAAGGCTGTAGCAGTCCAGCTGGTCTCTAGTATTCTGCCTTGACTTGTTGATAAGTCATGCACTTAGCCAGAAAAGTAGCTACATCATGCTTCATATTTTTTCACCAGTATTGTCTTTTCAAATCATGATATATCTTTGTACTACTAGAATATACTGCAAACTTAGACTTATGAGCCTCAGTGAGAATAGTTTCTCTAAGATGAGGATTCTTAGCTACTACCAGCTTTCCTCTGAAAAACATAAATCCCTCTATATTTGTACTCTAACCTTCCAACTGTTCACTATTTTCGAGTTAATTCCAGATCATTCTCAACTAGTGGTCTTGCTATTGACTTTGCTGTACTATTTGGAGAAGTGTCGGTATAGCCACAACATTACTAAGATAAGCAATTTTGTCAGTCTCGAAGTACTGCAAATTATAATCACCAATTACTAACAGAGTTCTTCCAATCCTGAAAAATAAGTGCAACTAATATACCATGAGATTTTCTACTCAAAGCATCAGCTACAACATTAGCTTTACAAGGATGGTATTGTAGGTCAAAGTCATAATCTTCCATATACTCAACCCATCTACGTTGCCTCAAGTTCAAATCATGATGAATAAAGAGATACTTCAAGCTCTTATGATCGGAGAACATATAATACTTCACACTATACAAGTAATATCTCTAAATCTTGAGAGCAAAAATAACCGCTGCAAGTTCCAGGTCATGGATAGGATAATTCTTCTCATGCGGCTTTAATTGACGGGAAGCATAAGCTACAACTTTGCCATTCTGCATCAAGATACATCCCAATCCAAAACTAGAAGCATCGGTGTATACAACATAAGGTTCATTGTATATTGAATGCACTTTGAATTGAAATAAACATAAAAACTAAAAGATTAGCAATAACAACCATAACTAAAAAACCATAAAAGAAATTAACTATAACAAAATTACTATTAGAGAACTTACTCGATCATTGTTAAACTAATTTTCTCACGAAGAAGTAAGTGTAGAAGATCTAAAAACTATGCATAATCTTTGAGAGGATAAATAACAAGCAAAATCCAATGTTTTTGACTCATAAAATTTCTATATCTGTTTCATACTGCGCATCATCAATCACTTCAGAAAGATCATCATTAAAATCTAACCCATAATCATCTCTTATACTCATTTTTGATGAAAATCTAGTAATCAGAACTTTTTCACTAAGCCAAATCCATTGCTTATACTTTTGACATATTCCATTGAAACATAAGTTCTCTTTTGTTTTTTTTAACACACATCTTTTGCAAATTTTCACATTTAATATTCGAGCACGGAATTGAATTAGGGTCTTTGACTTTTTTCAGTAGTAAACTCCAAAAAGATATCAACTCCCTTTCTATACTCGATTGATAATCTATCGACCAACATCCATTTCTTATCCATTCTAAGTACATTTGAAAAGAAAAAAAAAACACTAAAACAAACTTTTGTTTGTAGAGAAGACCATATATTGAACAACTAAGGCAACAAATTAGATTATAGTTAATTTTTGACATAGCCTCCTTTATTTCAAATAAGTGGCCAATCGTATAAACACATATCAATACAAACAATGAACTCAAATATTCACATACAATTATAACATCATCATTATGTCACCACAATATACGATTTCTCATAACATATCTCCTCTAAATTAGACTTTCCCAAATAAAAATATAAAACTATTGAAATTAGTGACATAGTCTAGGCCAAGAAAAAATTGAGACAATATACCTTAAATTGCTAATATATAAGTAATCTCTGTACTCTGAACTTTTACTAAAACCTATATATAAAAAAGATAAAAATAATTCAATATCTAAAATCACACCACTTAAAAATCGAAAATTCAAAGACCTGAAATAAATACAAATGCAAAATATGATTTTTAATCAATAACAAATTAAATTAAAACCTACATTAAGAATGGATATCAAAAAAATTAAAAAATATTATTACAAGCTAGGTCTCAAGTTAATTTACTCTCTAACTACCTAAAATATGAAATTAGTAAAAATTGAGACAGCATATCTTCAATCCTAAAATTTTACAACTAAATAAATTTCACACTTCATCTAAAATATTTTTAAAAAATAGATATATTAACATCTATATTCTACATGACAACAAACTATAATAACATAAATTCGGATTAATTCATATTAAAATAGAAAAACATGGCCAAAAATAAAATTTCTAGTAAATAAACAACCAAAGTAGTATTTATAAGAGTAGAGATTGTCAATACATAGCCAAGAAATTCTAATTTGATAATTTAGAGTTCTAAATCAACACACACTCAAACATAACCTAAAACATAAAATTTATACAAATTAATAAGTCAAAACCATAGTTAAAATAATAAATAATCTAATTAAAGTGACAAAAGTGAGTTGGATTACCTATTTTCCTAGAAAAATTATATATGAAAGGTTAGAATTCAAATCAACACATACTAATATATAACCTAAAATATGAAATTTTCGCAAATTAATAGGACAAAATCATGATTAAAACAATGGGTAATCTTAATTTAGTGACGAAAATAAGTTGAAAAGGTTGGAAATACCTCTTTATTAAAAGAATATGGTATATGGGAGCATGGAGGCACGGCTGGACTTGAAGAAGACCAGCTGAGTGTGTGTGTGTGTGTGAGAGAGAGAGAGAGAAAGAAATGCCCTCAGGTTCGAGATTTGGGGCCGGTATACAGGGCCCTTATCACGGTGCATTATAGGCACTGTGAATAATCTAGCAGGGCTCCTTTTAGGTGCCGTAGTTTTTGATTATCTTCAACAGCGCCCTGTATGCGCCGTGGTTGTTTGGGCATGTACCACAGCACGTCCGTACACGCGCCGTGGTAAGGGCCTTTTCTTAGCAGTATTATCTTAGATTTTGAGATCATCCCCAAAATTCCCCCAAACAAAACAGCTGTAAAGTGATTGATTTAAGATGGTTGTGGCGCACATGACCGAAAGGATACCTTTCCTCTACTTGTCTTAAACTATTGTATATGAAAAACTATAAATTCATAATATTCAACTTCAAAACATGAAGCTTATTCCTCTCTGAATTGTGCTTTGATAAGATAAGACGCGTCTAACCAATCGTAACTCTATTCAGGTAGTGCATAAGTGATGCAAAACAGTAACCGTATGCACGAGTGTTGCTAGCATATACCAATGATTTGTGTAAGCAGTGTAATATATACCTCAACCAATTTATTAGGCTGAAAAATCAAACAAGGCGAAAATGTGTCCCAAGCAGGTGTTGACTCTGGTCCAAAGTGATGAACTGATGCCACTAAATAGGCATCCAGTACATTCCTTGCACTATTCTTTACAGCATGTTCCATCACCAATCATGTCGCTCTCATTTGAAAGTCGGCTGTAATAAAACTCAAGCTAGAAAAAAGTTGCACAATTGGCAGATAATTTTTCTCGTCCTCCAGAAAAGTAATACAATTTTCAGAAAGATTAATGAAATCGCGGAGCTCACTGTCATATATAACTGACCAGATCAGGACAATAACAGAGTTCATTTTATTAACTTTATCGATTTCTCTATAAAAGGTTCCGATTTTGCTACTCATTCACGTGACCCCAATTTGAAAATTTCATGGCCTACATATGATCTTGTGTGACTGGAAAATTCTCTCACTAATTTTACTTGTAGTGAGGATATGTTTCGGGCCATGGTAATTTGGTTTCTGGAAGAAAGAGAGGCTTTGGGTCCAGTTGACATTTAAAGGGAAGTCGTGGACTGGTCATACTTTGGGCTTGGATAGAGGCTTAGGCTTTTGGATTTTGGGTTAGGCGTTCAAAGGTCATTGTGCTGCTTCAGGAAACAAATAACATCTGGGCCTTTGGTTAAAGACATTGGGCCGCGATCAGATTTGGTCTTGTTCTCGGCCTTGAGTTAAAAGTCATTTGAGTTGGGCTATTGTATTCGAAGAAATGGTTGGGTCACACAGGGAAATTTACACCTAGTACACGTTTTTTAAAATGTTTTCATAAATACCCATTTTTTATTTTTCTATCAAAAATACATGGTTTAATGGTTCATATTTCATATATAAAATATGAGTAGTCCACATTTATAATATAAATTTTATCCATGAGGTACACATTTCATGTGCAAAATTCGAATGGTATACATTTTAAAATATGTGTCAATTTTTAATGTAATTTTGATTCATGAAATGTTAATCACAGTATATATTTAACGCATTAAATATATACGGTGGTATATATTTCATGTGTAAAAAAGTGGTAATCTATATTTCTCCCAAAAAAAGTATAAAAATGAGTATTTATAAAATAAAAATAAAAAAGATATTTATAGAAATATAATTTTAGAAACGGGTATTTATGAACTTTTCCAGTCACACAAAGTGTCTCGGGCCTGAACATAGTTGCCGTAAGTCCGTAACTTCCTTGCTTCACATTCACATTGGATTCATATCACTTAATTTGAAGCATCCTAATCACCTCACTTTAAAAGAGATATATATATATATGGGTGATGTTTCAATGGAGTTTTTTGTTTTTGCTCCATGGATGGGTGCTTTAATTTGAGTCATTGGATTTTAATCTAATGGTTATAATAATATTAGTAATTTTTTAAAAAGGAATAATCTAATTAATACGTATATATATATATATAGAAAGTTATTTATGATTAAAAATATTGGCAACTTGTTTATGACCTATGAGTTGGATTTTTTTTCTTTTCAATCATCTTTCCATTATTATTATTTTTTTTTGTTTTCATTCCCATTCTATGTTTGATTCTTATATTTTTATTTCATTCCCTTTAATATAATTTAGACAAGTGAATAATTTGGACAAGTCATCAAGAACCTTTTTTCTTTTTTCTTTTTTTTTTTTTTCATTTCATGTGTTTTATAAAAGCTGCTCGAATAGACAATTGGGCTTGTGTGGACTTTTCAAGTTGGGTAGTTTTCGATGTGAAAAAGTTTGGGTTTCTATCACTTTTACATATAAAAAACTAAAAGAATTAAAAAAATACGGAACTTAGGCTTTTTTTAAATTTTTGTATGGTTTTTATTAAAAAAAATTATTTTTTAAAAACTATTTAGAAAAATACTATTTTTTAAAATAGTTACTTATTACCGGTTTCTGGAAACTTGTTACTGGTTACTAGTTACAAGTTATATACCAGTTATAAATACCTTTGGTTACTAGTTACCAGTTTCTGGAAACTGGTTACCAGATTCTACTTACTATTTTAAAAAATAGTATTTTTCTAAATAGTTTTTAAAAATGGCATTTTTCTAAATAGTTCTTAAAAATGGTATTTATCTTAATAAAAACTGTACCGCACCTTAAAAAAACTTAAACCACCATATTTTTCAAAAATTTTTTCTAAATTACCGTATAGTATGTAATTTCCTCAAAAAGTTTTGTAACAAATTAGCCAAGATGTGTAAAGGTAAAGGAATGGTATGGCGGCTAATCCCAAATTATGTTAAATTTCTTATAGCAATGTCAATAATTGACACTTTTTACTATTTTGAATAACTTACTAGGCCTTCTTGTGTTTGGTAAGCAGTTTGAGATTTATTTTTGGCCTTCATAAGGTTCTTGCATTCATGGGCGATTTGGATCCTCATCTTCATTAAAAAAAAAANATTATTATTCTCATGGAGTCATAAATAGGTGCAAGCATTAAAAAATTTACTTTGATAAGGAGTCATATATGAAACTTGATGTTTTTTATAATCTTAGTGTACATATGTGTATATATTAAATTCATTTTCATGATTTCAGAATAGATAAAACAATAAAATACTACCTTTAAAAAAAAACAATAAAATTCGAACCGTATTTATATATATATATATATTTTCAGGGAACTAACATTTTTTTTAAGCATAACTAACGTTATTTTTTTGTAAGGAACTAACGTGAATTTTTTTTTTATCATGATTAACATGTATTTAGTCCAAAAAAAATAAAACTAACTAATCTTTTATTTGGTAAAAGTGAAAAACGTGGATATCTTTATAACCTTTTATTTGGTAAAAGTGGAAAACGTGGAAATGCTTAAAATAATAATTAAAAAAAAAGACCAAACATGTATCTTAAAAAATATTATTAAAACACTTTCAAAAAAAAAAAATCATATATCTCAAAATATTAAATAAGAATAATTAAAAATAATTCCTTAAAAAACTATTCCAAATTATTTTCCTTAAAAAATTATTCTCAAATCTTATTCTTAATTAAATGGAAAGAGAATTCTCTAAAAAATTAGAATGGGAATGGTTGTAGGTAAAAATGACTTGCTATTGCAAGTTATTTTCAACTTGGTCAAAGCATCCATCCATGGAGCAAAAACAAAAAACCCCATTGAAACATGACCCATATATATATATAATTGAAATTATATCTTTAGGCAATGCGTGTCAATAGAAATCAGTTTAATACACATCCCATTTTACACGTTAAACCTTTTTTTTTCAACCAATATATATATACATAGTAATATTATATTTTTCTTTTTTAAAAGCCACGTTAGCTTTTCTCTTAGCCCAGTTGAGTAATCAACAGTTTATATAATATACATTTTAATATGGGTTTAAGAAGTTTAATAGTAAACTTCCATTTGATGAGAAAAACACCGTAATATTAATATCTTTTTATTTCAAATACATTATATATTTTTCGCTTTTATCTCTTTACGGTTGTTTCTTTGGAATTAAATTCTAAGAGAATTTTGGTAGAATAATGGTCTAGAGAAAAATAATTTGATTTCCTTTTGGTTTTGCTTTCTCACATTTAACCTCGACGGCTGAAAAGTCTAGGTCATAGTGAAATCAAAGGGAACTTTTGTCGAGAAAAGACACAATAATAAGTTGACATCATCTTAATTAGGACTAGATCATTATCGGCGGCCTAGGTCATGAGATCTTGACAACCCTGTATTGCCTAGATCATAGTAAAAATTAAGATGAAATCTAGTGAGAGATAATTTTGATTCTACCTAGATTGGAAGTAGATCATTATCGGCAGCTTAGGTCATAAAATCTCGACGGCCCTGTCATACCTAGATCGTAGTAAAAATCAAAATAAAATCTTTAGAGAAGAGTAAAAAGAAGAAGCATAGAGAAGAGCTTTACATACTTACTATAATGCTCTTCCTCTTATCCACATTACTACTAGTGGGAATTTATTAACTTTTTTTTTACAAGGCGTTACTTTTGGAAAATAATCCTATATTCGTTATTCCAAAAATATGGGCTAATTTGAATTTTTTTATTTTCTTTAAAACTCTATGGATAGCTGACCTTACTTACAAACATATTGTAGATCAATATATATATATATATATATATATAAATTACAAAATGAAAGGTAGTAATTAGGTACCAAAAGAGACGAACTAAAAATAACTTCATTGAGAGACTGCAAAACATCTCAACATATACAAACTACGTCCCCACATGTGGTCAAAATATCCAGATGTACAACACCAAGATTGGGCCTCTACTCCAGCTCACAAGCTCAGGCTATCATTTTAATCATTACCTGCAACATAAGACTACAATGAGCTACAGCTCAATAAGTAAAGTAATAGATGACATGTTTCTTTGAATTAAATGTATGACCATGCTTGCTTAAATGTTTCGGTATAAAATTTTTTTCTTTAGACCCTTCCCTGTCTTGTGCCCACTGTCCGGTTCGGCACCGTACCTACAGGGCTCCCTGAACTAATGATATCCCATGGGTTCTCCTCTCGCCGGCTCTTATCACAGTGGGGCTCGTTACTAACCTCAGTCCATCGTTACCCTGTCGAGTTCAAGAGATAAGGCGGCCCGAGACTGTACTGCAATCATTTATATAACTTGGAGGAGGAATATTGTCGCAAATCTTTTGACAAATTCCGTCAAACTTGCCCCTCTCCTTGGGCTGCCACCCTGAACTTTAAATTTATATCCCGCTTCCCTGTAACAGTGACACAAAACTATCTGAAAGTTACATGATAATTCCACACTAGAGATACCAAGCATATATGCTTAAATCGAAATGCCAATAGTCATGCTCATAGCCAGAATAAATATATAGAGTAGAAATATAATAGATACTCACATAACATATAATTCTTGTGTTACAGTTGAGTACTTTACTTACCTCGTGTCCTGAATAGGAATCGATAGTGGAAAGAGTCAATATCCTCTAGAGATTGATGTGCTAATCACCTGTTATAAATTACTATTATTCAAGATGCACATTTTACAAAAAGGATGCATTAAAATACTTGAACAAGACCGAAATGACAACTTTCACCAAATTAAGAAACTTGATCTTAAAATGACTCGGAAACATATAAATCACTTAAGGCACTTGACAATCAATAACTAGCATTGAAAAACTGTTCAAAAGTATTAAAATGTGAATGCTAGTTCATTAGCACAAAATAATCCAATTTGGCACATAATTTTGTAAAAACTAGTCCATTTGCTTTGAAATGGTGCCATTTCATTTTAAAAATATTTGGATAGCACCTCCCCTATTTTTAGGATATTTCCACATGATTAAAATCATGGTTTTAAACCTGCAATAACAATTAACAATCCAATTCTCACATATACATATCAAAGAGGATCACTTAGAACAATCTAAGTGCACTTAAACTCTTTTTCAGTTTAAACAAGTTTAAAACCACTTTTACACTTGTGTCATCACAAGCAGCCCCCAAATAAGTGTAATAAATAATAGGATCAGTAAGTATACACTCCAAGCTTAAGAAATCAGGTTACAAACATAGAAAACTTAATCTACTACACATAAAAATACTTAACTCCATAAATAACAAACTTTAGAGCTTTAGGTCTAACTTTAATCCTTCACTTAAATTTCATATTTCTAGCAATATATAAGGGTTCCTAGGACCATTATTCTTCAAATAATAGCTTAGGTTTAAGAGCTGAAATAGAGGAAATTCACTACAAATTCAAAATCCTACTTAAACCTTACTTTGACTAGTTTGAGTCTTTGCTAGATTTCTTGCCTTCTATCTCATCCAAACTGATTCCCAAGGCTTAGAAATAGATTTTCGAACTTAAGAAGACCTGAAGAAACCAATATTTCAGTGGAAACAAGTAGAGAATTGAAATTATAGAGAAATACCTAGAAAGAAGAATTAGTAGAACTACCTTGACTAATTTTGATCTATCTTGCTTTCTAGAGCTCCAACTTGAGTTCTACTACTTAGAAACTCTTGGAAATGGTTAAGGGAAGTTGAGAGAAGTGTAAAAATGAGTTGGAGAGTCTCAGGTCGTTGCTAGAGAGAAAGAGAAAGCAAATGACCAGATTTGGTCAAAAAGTGATACTTAATGACTAAGAAATGACATAACTTAAATTCTAAGGGGTATTTTGGGTATTTTGGGTATTTTGCTCATTGCTTTCCATGTGTCTAGCTCTAAAACATCCTTAACATAGTCACCATATTGCTGGTCACTCCTATACACCCAAGTGTAGACAAAAATGGTGAAACCTAGCTTAGGAAGTGAAATCTAGTCATACTTTGACTTATGATCCTATATGCCCAACCTTATTGTAATTTGGTGGATCCTAACCCCATAACCAATTATTGAACATAAAAATAAGTAAATTACACTCCAATTAACATGACAAACATAGTATTAGCACTTAATTATTAGAATGCACAAAAACGACATTACGTGATTAAGCTTAATCTAAGCTAGCTTAGTGCAACTAAATACGAATTAGTGTCCTGAATGCCACCTCGTGCTTACCTGGAGCCGACAAATAAAATGCTATAAATAAGTCCTAGACATTAAATTAAACTTATTTGACGTGTTCAACACACAGTGAATTCGGCTCCAAAGTGCGTGAAAATTGTACTTTACCGAAAAACTACTATTTGACCAAGTTATCAACAAGCATGATCTTAATGCATGTGCACATAGTATTACTTTCATAATTATATTCTTTGTTCTTTTAGCACACCGAGCTCTCTCTTTATGAGGGTATTGAACCTTTACACTGCATCGGAATACTTCAGCAATCATTAGTACAATAATATGTATGTGAATGAACATAACATAAGGAATGAGCATGTTTTTATAAAACTGGTATTAATGACTTCTAGATGCCTAATATGCAATTAGAGCATGTTTATTATTGGCTCTCTTAATTATGTGAGGAGCTAGATGTCACACTTACTCTGTAAACTTGAAGGGTGTAGTCTTCTGCAGAACCTCTATATATTCCCTTTCTCTCTTTCTTTTCTTTTCTTTCTTTCTCTGTGTCTTTCTTTTCTTTTCTCTTTCTCTCTCTATATGTCATATCTTTCTTTTTTTTTAATTGCTAAAAACAAAATGCCCCCTGCCTTTTTTTGTGTGCCTATATTTATAGATACTTTTCAATGAGATTTTATTTTTATTTTCCTTTTTTTATTCTCCCACCACTTGCACATACTTTTCTCGAGTGGGAAGTTATCCCATAGATAATGCGATAATGAGATTTAATTACTTTTATTTTTTTTTTAAAAAGAATAAAATAAAGTGGGAGAGTGGGGGAGGTAACTAACGTGTTAACATCCTTAATTTTTTTTATCCCATCAATTTTTTCCTTTTTTTTTTCTGGTTCAACAGTTACCCCCTCGAGTATGCGTATGACATTGATATACATGTATTATGCTCGAGGCACATTGAGGTCATGCAATTAGTTCTCTTTTGTGGTTGTTATCGTTTTACTATTTTGCTTTGGAATGACTAATACTATACGCATGTCTTTGACTTTGAGGAGAATGATTTGAACTGTTAATTTTGTGATTGCATCTATATTGTTGAATAGATTGCCTATGTACCCTTTTGTGGGATCAAGCTTTTCATAGTTCAGGTAGCCAAATTTTAATGCTTCGTGCTTCTTGCTTTGAGCTTTTGTTTCACGTTTAAGCTTTTTGCTCTATGCTTTTATTTTGGCCATTTTTGTAGCACTTTAGCTTTTGGTTCATTCAATTGCTTTTACGCTTTTTTTTTTTTTTGAGCTTTTGCTTTTTGACTTGCTTTTTGTTTTGTGCTTCTTTTTTTTACGCATTGCACTTTTTTTTCAAATAGAAAAGTTGTTCTCGATTGAAAAGAAAATGGAAGTATTTACTTCTGAGAAAAAAGAATCTATTTGGATTTTCTTCTTATCGAAGATCTCTTCAATAATGTCCTTAAGAACAAAATATTTTTCTATCGAGTGGAAGATACTTTGGTAATATCGACAGTAATTGAGTTCATCGATCTTATTAGCTTCTTTCATTTTTTTAGGCTATGGGAGCTTTATGGCCTTTGCCACTAGTAGCTTGTCAAAAATTTGTTTAGTATCATCTTCATCAAAAGAATATTTGGCTTTTGTTCTTTCTTTGATAGTGAGTCCTTTTGATGCTTTATCAGCTTTTTCTTTGTCTTTATCATCTTCTAAAAAGGTAGCTATTGACTCATTATTTTGACGAGCTAGTTGCACCCCAACAGCACTTGCTCTTGAAACGAGTTCACTAAATGATTAAAGTTCTGTAGTACACAAATAGATAGCTATCTCAGGAGTAAAATTATCTCTGCATAATTGCACTGCAGCTAACTCAGATAATTTCTCTAGACAATGTAGTCTTAGACTCCTTTATCTCATAGTAAACTCATTGACATTCTCATTTTGCCTTTGCTTAGTTTCAGCTATGTCAGTAAGAGTGACTTCCTTAACTGAGCATACAAAATGAGGAAGAAAATCTTTTTGCATATCGTCCCATGTGATTATTGAATTTGGCAATAGTTATGTATACCATGTAAATGCTGCTCTTTTAAGCAATTGTACAAATTGTTTCATGAGCAATGCATCATATTGAGCGGAATCACCACAAGCAGAAAGCTTTTCTTGAGTAGACCGGTCCCAAATATTCTTGAGCAGACCCGTTTACCCCATCGAACTTTTCAAAGTTCAGATTCGTATAGTTTACGGGATAAGGGACTAGATCATAATGGGACGGGTATGGTTTGTGAAATCCAAGAACAGAAAAACTTGTTATTGTTTGATATTCTCAGACGCTCTCTATGATTAGTGCTTTCAAATCAGTCTGGGTTATTAAAGCTGTTGAAGCTAATGTTTTATCGGGCTAAGTCATCGAAGATATTGAAGCTTGCCTCTCTTTCATTTTCTTTTGCTTGCTTATGCTAGCTTGTTCAGCTAGTTGTGTTGTAAGGCATTCAATTTTAGCTTCTTTTTCTATTAGTCTTCTTCATAGTTCTTGAAGTTGCTCCTCTAAACTTGTTGTTCCAGTAACAAACACTGGCATAATTTCAAATCTAGTGCCATCACATTGGCTTGTTAACTTTTGAGGAGGATCCTTGTCTCTATTTATTAGAAGAAAATCCTTGAAAAGTAGGTTATTAGAACGTTTGTAAAAGCTTATATCTTTGTGCGTTAACGAACAAGCAAGCTCATAGGTTGAAGCTTGATGATTGAGTTATGGTCTAAACCGCAATGAGTTTCCCATATAGGGCTTTGGTTCATTATTGAATGCCTCGGTCTTGAGAATATAAGTTTTAGTTACTGGTTGACTAACATGAGAACTCCATTATCTTTCTTTATTTACTGTTATATTCCATCCTTTTTGACCATTAAATAGTGAAGATGAATAGAGAAATCTATTTCCACTACTTCTAGCTTTTCTTGTTGGCTTAGGTTTTGATGTAAATCCCTTGTTCGAATTTACTCGGAACAAGGAATCATTTTTCATGGGAATTAACCCACTTTCTTTCCTTTTTATGCCGTTCAAATATATTAAAGAGACAGTTGAAGTTTTCCCAATACATTAAGTGTAGGGTGTGGTCATATTCTCTTTAAGCAACTTTGGGATGCTTGGTGATGGTATGGTACTCTTAGTGGCTATTAAGTCTATAAAATTAGAGTTATCTAGTACTATTATATCTTAAATTTTGCTATGTTATCGTTTAAATTATATTGTTTCAAGTGTTTTTCTTGTTGTTTTAATGTTGTATTTGTTTTTCTGGATATAAGAATAAAACAAGGTGTTTGATGTGAATTAAGATAAAATAGATTTTCCAAACTATTGAGATCGAAGTTGAATCCGATACGGTCGTAATGCAATGAAAATAAGGTAAATCGGAGCTCAAAAGAAGAAATAGTGCACCCAGGAAGTCATGACGCCAAACTAGCGCCAAAAGTGGTGCTGCGGCACCAACTCTCAGGACGTTTTGGCGCCACAGTGCCAAAAATAGCACCGCAGCGTCACCAACTACATCCTAAATCAATAATAGACGGTTAAGATTAGCTTTTTGATGATCCAAGGGTCCAGATTCGGCCTACCTTAGGTTTGCACGAGCCACCTCTTCTAAACCTTATATTTGGGGTTGAAAGAGGCATATTTAGATATATATATATATTTATATATAGAGAGAGAGAGAGGCAGTTATGGAAGGAAAAGAAGAAGGGGAAGATTAAGATGAATACATGCTCCAATCCTCCATTTCTTGATTCCCTTCACAATATCAATACTACCCTTTGTTCATACCATCTTCTATTTATTTTCTTGTGAATTTTTTTCTTTGTATTTTCTATATCTAGAGAGTGATATTGCTAAGAGCAAATCTTTGAGAGAGGATTCAAGAGAGTAAGAACCAAATTTGGATAAGGGGATTGACAACCTCCATGATCATATTCAAGCTCTTCAAAGAGGTGAAATTCTAAAACTCTTTTCTCTTTGATTTTTGTATTTCTTGATTATATTGTATTAAAATGCTATTTTTCTCAATTTATATTATGAACTAAATATTTCTTGTCTAGTTTTACTATATAAACTAACGTAGTAACTTGTGTTTTTTTTTATTTCTCTTCTATTTTATTAATCAAATCTATTATTGAGTTATTTATTTTACCTTATGCTTATTGATTCTATTTAATTGATTACTAAATAGATTGTTGAGTGAAATTTCTATGAGCTTCGAAAAGGGATTAGAAATTTGGACTTAGGTAAAAAAATATAAGATTACCTAGTTTAAGGTAAGTTTGTATAGGATAGGAATATACCTATGTGACTTGTATAACTTATTTGAGAATTACTAAACTTAATGAATCTAGTCAATTTAGGTTAGGAGTAATATATTAGCTTGTCTTGGTGTTTTCACTTATGTCTTAGAAAGGAGTTTGTAAATATATTCGAATTCTCGGTTGACAACTCTAATGGATTAATTAATTTAAGAGAGAAATTATGAAATAGCAAGACAAGAGAATGGTTAGGGAATTAGTAAACCTAGGCATTTTTCTTATTGATTTGTCTTTTATTCATTTGCATGATGATTTAGTTTCTTTTATTTATTTCTTTAAAATCTTTATTTCGGTTGTTTGAATAAAGTTAAGCTTGACCAATTTTAATACTTAGCTTAGACTTAGTAATCAATCCTCATGGGTTCGACACTCTAACTCCTAAATCTATATTACTTGTGACCGTGTGCACTTGTATGAGAATATGTGAGTATAATTTATAGTTGCACATTCTAACTAACACGTTTTTGGCACCGTTGCTGGGAATTGAAATATTATTTCTTTGTTAATATTAATACCAATCAATTCTAATTTAACTTCAAATTTTTCTTTTCTTTTTTTTTTTATGACTTATTTTATTTTTGTTTGTGAGGTACATTATGCTAGCTAAAGCAGGATTTTACCAAAATCTCACAATATTTTCTCAATATGGCTTGGAACCTTTACACATAGTTTGGAAAAGCTTCAAGATAAGGCTTAGTAGAGAACCCGACCACGAATTGCCCAAGTGGTACCAACTCCAACTATTTATGGAAAGTTTGAATCCTATAAGTAGGAGCTGGGTTAAAAATATAAATGGCTTCCCAATTTGTGAAGAGAAACCCGAAGATAAAGCCTGTCAAATAATGGAGGACATGACAAAGTTTGATATAGAATGATCTTATTTGGAAGAATCTTCAAGGAAGCTTGAAGAAGAAGAGTCATAAGATATGTTGGTGGTTGAGGAAGTCTAAGAGACCAATATTAGTCTATACAAGTATACCACCGATGGAGTCTTATTTGCCATTAGAGCCATCATCTCAATACTACACTCTCTACAAGCTTGAAATAAAGGTAAAGTTTCCCTTTGAAGCCGATCATTTGAAATCAAGCCATTTTAGATTTATGAGCAATAGTTGTCTACACCCGGTCAAGCTTGAGGACCATTGTAATAAAGACCCATTCATGGTGGTGTATGCCACTCTTTATAGGTGACAACTACACTTTGATGAATGTTCACTTGAGTCAAGCTGAAGACGATAACTCAAGTACTTCTTGGGAGGCAACCCAAGTGTTTACTTTTTCATGTTCGTGTGTTATTTTTCTATATTCGTGTTTTGTGCAATCCAAGGAATTAGTACCATTTCAAGGAGATCAAACTTCATGGCTATGTGCCAACGAGAGGAGTATCCCTAAACTCATTCTTTTGTTTTTTAATTTTCTTATATTTTTCATGCTAAGTTTGAGGGAGAGAGTAAATCTCGTTGGATTGTACTAGTGTTAGTTTGTTTATTATTATGTATTTATTTTCCTAGTTGTGTAATTGTGTGTTTAGATAAATAGTGGTATATTGTGCTTTCTTTGGTAATTACCTAGTTCCAATGATAAGAACCTTGTGTAAATTAGAGCATAACTTGTTGAAAAATATGGATATTGGCTTAGTCTTATAGATAATTCTTGTTTTAATTTCATTTTGATTGTGAACGTCTATATTTAAGCACAATACCTTTATCCTTGATTTGTGAGTGAATCTAGAGAATGTTTATGTGAACATGATATTTTGATAATCTCACAAGTGCTAGAATTTTCTTGATAATCTATTAAGGCGAAATCCTAGATAGTATTCTACCAAGGAAAGGATTTAGGAAATCTTTGGACCGTTTGAGCCTTTCAAGCTAACCATGATACATTTTATCCCTAGTACACCCATTTTGAGCCTTGTAAAGCTTTTTCTTTTTCAACCACATTCACACTATGTCACACCTCAATTCACGTGCATGCTTACATGTTATGGTATATAGGCTTGTCTAGTTCTAAGTTAAGTAGAGGAGTTAAGCTAGTCAATGGGGAGCTTAAGAATTTTATAAGTTCATAAAAATCCTAGTAAAAAGGATTTCACGTTTTACGAGATAGTCTTTTACTGTTAAGTTTTATACAATAGAAATGAGTTAAGCTACTGATTGAGGTACTTAGCAGTGTAAACTTTTGATGATAGACGATATGATGAAAGAAAATATTTTCGACAAAAACTGACAGTTAAGTTTCCAACAATCTAGAATAGATAAACTGCTGATAGAAGAGACAGGATTATTTCTAATGTTGTGATCAATTTCAAGGTAGAAGTTAGTATTTCTCGATTTTCGTGCTAGACAGTTCTATAAATCATGATATTTTGATGATAAGTCAAAAAAGTGAAGCACGAGGTGGCACTGTAAGCACGAGGTGTCACTATAAGCACGAGATGTCAAATCAAAGCACGGGGTGTAAAGTTCGAAAGCGTGAGGTGTCAGTTGGAAGCACGTAGTGGAATAGGACAGGCTAGGTGTCAAGCATGCAGTTGAGGTTAGTGGCAACTAGGTGTCAACATTTGGGCAAGCTAGGTATCAAGCATACAAATGAGGTTAGTGGCAACGACGTATCAACATTTAGGCTGAGTTAAGTGACTCGATGTAGACAGTGCATGCAGCGCTAGGTGTCACGATGTGTGATGCCCAAGATTCTTACATGCATAATAAGCCAATAATAAACATGTTCATATTGTATAATAGACATATCATGAAACTAGTGTCAATTTTATGGTAAATTATTCATTCTGATTGTTAAAATGCTTTTGATCTGTATTATTGTACTAATATTTGTTGAAGTGCTCCCATACAGTGTAAAGGCTTAGTACCCTCAGAGAGAGAGCTTGGTGTGTGAAAGGAACTAAGAATACATTTATGAATAGTAATACTATATGCACATGTATTAAAATCATATTTGTTGATAACTTGGTCAAATAGAAATTTTTCGGTAAAATGCATTTTTCATGCTTTTCGGAGTCAAATTCACTGTGCGATTAACACGTCAAATAACTTTAATTTAATGTTTAGGACTCATTTATAGCATTTTATTTGTCGGCCCCAGGTAAGCATGAGGTGGCAGTCACTGTACAGAACTATGTTTAATTGTACTAAGCTAGCTTAGATCCAGCTTAATCGCGTAATGTCGTCTTTGTGCATTATAATAGTTAGGCATTAATACTATGTTTGCATCATTAATTAGAGTTTAATTGACTTATTTTTTTATGTTTAATGATTGGTTATGGGACTAGGTTATACTAGATTATAATAAGATTGGCCATATGGGATTATAGGTCAAAGTATGACTAGTTTTCACCTCTTAAGCTAGGTTTCACTATTTTGATCTACACTTGGGTGTATAGGATGGACCAGCAACGTGGTGAGTATGATAAGGATGTTTTAGAGCTGGACACATGGAAAGTAAGGTGCAAAATTCCCAAAATACCCCTTAAAACTTAAGTTATGCCATTTCTTAGTCATTAAGTATCACTTTTGGACCAAATCTGGTCATTTGCTTTTCCTTTCTCTCCAGCCACGACCTGAAACCCTCTCACCCACTTTTAGACTTCTCTCAGCTCCCCTTATCCATATCCAAGAGTTTCCAAGTGGTAGAACTCAATTTGGAGCTCTAGAAAGCAAGATAGATCAAAACTAGTCAAGGTAATTCTACTAGTTCTTCTTCCTAGGTCTTTTTCTTTAATTTCAATTCTCCACTTGCTCTCACTTAAATAATGGTTCCTCTAGGTTCTCTTGAGACCTAAAATCAGATTCTAAGCATTAGGAATCAGTTTGGTGGAGATAGAAGGCAAGAGCTCCAATAAAGGTTCAAACTAGTCAAGGTGAGCCTTTTGTGGAATTTAGAATTAGTAACTTAATTCTATTACTTTAACTCTTAAATAAAAGCTTTTATTTGATGAATAAAGATCCTAGAAAACCTTACATATTTCTGGAAACAAATAATTTAAGTGGAGGATTAAATTTACACTTAAAGCCCCATAGTCGCTAGTTATAGATTTAAGTGTTTTCATGTGTAGTAGATTTCATTTTTGGTATTTGTAATCTGATTTTCCAAGCTTGGAGTGTATATTTTATGGATCCTAATATTTATTACACTCATTTGGTGGTTGGTTGTGATGTCATACAAGTGCAAAAGTGGGTTTAAGCTTTGTCTAAACCGAAAGAAATTCAAGTGTACCTAGGTTGCTCTAAATGATCCTATTTGAGTTGTATATGTGGGAATTGGATTGTTAATTGTCATTACAGGTCTTAAACCATGATTTTAATCACGTGAGGATGTCCTAAAAATAGGGGAGGTACTGTCCAAATATTTTTAAAATCAAATGGCACCATTTAGAGGTAATTGGACTAGTTTTTATAAAAGTAGGTGTCATTTTGGTCCATTTTGAGATTAGACTTCCTTATTTTGTGAAAGTTGTGATTTTAGTCTTGTGCTTGTTTTCTTTGAGCATTTTACATTGTAGTAATCATCTTAGTAATAAAATTGACATAGGTCTTCCACACACCTTGCCACCGAGGATACTGACTTTTTCCACTATCTTTTCTACCAGACACAAGGTAAGTAAAGATTTGTTTTAACTGCATCACAAGAACAGTAGTAGATACAAGGTGTTTTCCTACATGCTTATGTGTATTATTTCAATTGTATGTTATTTATATGGCTATTATTTTGTTCATGAAAGGCATAAGCATGACATGATCATTTAAGCATGATTTTCAAAGAAGTGAAGTTTTTCACACATTAGATTTAAAGTAGTACCATTGTACTGATTTTACGAGATATGTTTTACGTATAATGTTTAGTCTGTCTGCGTTGGGTAAGTATGGTTTACACAGGCATCCTTCCCGCATAGGCGGACACGGCTTACCGACTGCCGGGACTGAGCATTGTACTATGAGATTAGGTGCATTACTTAGTCGGTCTGCATTGGGTAGGTATGGTTCACATTGGCCATGTGTTTTCTTCCTGCACAGGTGGGCACGGCCTACCGACTGCCGCAATTTTTGTAATGTACTCAAGGGCCCTATAAAGAAATGTTTTCTAAGAAAAGTGTATTAAAATGAAAAGTTTAAGAAAGAAAGAGTACAATGGGAATTTCAATGAAGCTTATGCATGAAACACGTTCATGAGCATGCATGATCTTTACTTACTGAGCGTTAGCTCATTTAGTTCCTATGATGCAGGTGAGGAGATATATGATGTACAGAGTTGCTGGTTGGTTAGCACGCTTTCTCATCACCATGATCATACAAATGTAGACAAGCTTGACCTATGGGCAATGTTATCTTTGTATTTTGTTATTCTGGTGTGTTGTAAATATTATTGCTGATGGCAAGATAAACTGATAAAGAGTTTTTGGTTGTATATTTTGTAAATGCACTTTCAAAAAGTAATGCCACGCAGTTTCTTTCATTTTTGAGTTTGAAAAGTTTAAATTTGGCCCACCTTTTTATAAAACTAAAGATATGGTTTAAGAAAGAGTAATACTTCCTAGTTTGGCTGTATAAGACAATATGGTTGAGCTAGGGGGCGTTACACACTAGCATAGCTTAAAAGAATATCATTCAACCTTTACCCCTTGAGCTATTGATTGTTTTTATTGTATTATTTTGAGCTATGCTATGTTATAAGAGGATGGGTGGAGTGAAATTAAAAAAAAAAAGAAAAAACTGTTACGTACTTGTTCATGAAAGAAAGAAACAAGTTTGGGGGTGTATAGCTCAAAAACACAAAAGAAAAAAAAAATGAAATAAATGTTAGGCTAAGTGTTGATGGAAGAAAGAAAAATTTTAATATTACTGGTATATTACTTAGTGTGTAAAAGAATAGCTCTACATGAGTCCTATAATTAATGCACTTAAGTGTGATTTGAGCTCACTTTATCTAAATCATCGTACCTTCACCTAAGCCAACATTACAAGCTTAATGAAGACCTTTTGATCCTTGGTGCTATGTTTATCTATATTAGTGGAAGATGGATTTAAAAAGCAAACTTATAGAACTTGATTAATGTCTTTGAGATTTGTGTTTAATGCATTTTTTGCACAAACATATCCGGATTTGACATAATGATAGGAGAAAGGCATATACATACACACAGAAAATCAAATTTAAAATGAGACGTGCTTTTGAGTTATTCTTATTACCTAGCCAATATTTACACTTTTCTTTAAGTTATGTTATTATGTGAATATTGAGGAACCAAATGGAAATCATCAGCATTAGTACATTACTTCTTGTATAATTTTAGGTATTTTTTTTTCTTTTGCTTGAGGACTAGCAAAATCTTAAGTTTGGGAACGTATTAAGTCCATAAAATTGGAGTTATCTAGTGCTATTTTATCTTAAGTATTGCTATGTTCTTGTCTGAATTAAGTTATTTCAAGTGTTTTTCTTGTTGTTCTGATATTGTATTTGTTTGTGTGGATATAAGAATCGAATAAGGTATCTGATATGAATTAAGATGAATTTTTTCCTCACAAATGGCTTTTTCAAAAAGATCGAAGTTGAATTCGATACGGTCGTAATGCAATAAAAATGAGGCAAATCGAAGCACAAATGAAAAAATAGCATACCCGGGAAGTCGTGACATCAAACCAGCAGAAAAGTGCCACTGCAGCACCAAAAGTGGTGCAGCATGCTGACTCTTGGGAAGTTTTGATGCCGCAGTGCCAAAAATGGCATTGTGGCATCACCGACTATGTCCTAAGTCAATAATAGATGGCTAAGATCAACTTTTTGACGATATAAGGGTCTAGATTCGACCTATCTTAGGTTTGTACGAGCTACCTCTTTAAAACCCTATCTTTGGGGTTGAAAGAGGTATCTTGGGATAGAAAGAGAGAGAAGGAGGCAGCCATGGAAGGAGAAGAAGAAGGGGAAGAAGAAGATGAATACAAGCTCCAATCCTCTATTTCTTGATTTCTTCTACAACAACAACACCACCCTTTTTTCATACCATCTTCTATTTATTTTCTTATGAGTTTTTTTCATTATTTCTTTGTATTTTTCATATTTAGAGAGTGATATTATTGAGAGCAAATCTTTAAGAAAGGATTCAAGAGAGTAAGAACCAAGTTTAGAGGAAGAGATTGACAACCTCCATGAACACATTCAAGCTCTTCAAAGAGGGAGAATTCTAAAATTTTTTCTCTTTAATATTTATATTTCTTGATTATATTGTATTAAAATGTTATTGTTCTCAATTTATATTATGAACTAAATATTTCTTGTCTAGTTTTACTATATGAACTAACCTAGTAACTTGTGTTTTTTTATTTCTTACCTATTTTATTAATCAAATCCATTGTTAAGTTATTTATTTACCTTGTGCTTATTGCTTCTATTTAATTGATCACTAAATATATTGTTGAGTAAAATTTCTATGAGCTCGAAATAGGGATTAGAAATTTGGACTTAGGTAAAATAATATAAGAGTACCTTTTTTGGGGTAACTTTGTATAGGATAGGAATATACCTATATGACTTGTGCAACCTATTTGAGAATTACTAAACTTAATGAATCTAGTTAATTTATGTTAGGAGTAATATATTAGCTTATCTAGGTATTTTCACTTATGTCTTAGAAAGGAGTTTGTGAATATATTCGAATTCTCGGTTGACAACTCTAGTGGATTAATTAATTTAAGAGAGAAATTGTGAAATAGCATGACAAGAGAATGGTTGGAGAATTAGTAAATCTAGACATTTTTCTTATTGATTTTTCTTTTATTCATTTTTATGATAATTTAATTTCTTTTATTTTATTTCTTCAAAATCTTTATTTCGGTTATTTGGATAAAGTTAAGATTGACCAATTTTAATACTTAGCTTAGACTTAGTAATCAGTATTCGTAAGTTCGATACTCTAACTTCTAAATCTATATTACTTGTGACCATATGCACTTGTACGAGAGTGTCTGAGTATAATTTATAGTTGCACATTCTAACCAATAGTGGCTGTTCAAAACAAAATAGACCAAAACTCGTCACTATTATAAGGAAAGCACAATGAGCTGTTATATTTTGAATCCTTGGATTAGAAAAACTATAGTATATCGGCAACTTGATCAAGAGAAGGTACATGTTGCACTGCTAAAGACTTGCTGAGTACTCTTTCACGAACAAAATACAGGTCTAGCTTGATATGCTTCATTCTGGAGTGAAGTACGGGATTGGCACTTAAAGAGACGGTAATTGAATTACCACACCATAAGATTGGCACTTTTGGTTGTGAAATTCTTAGTTCTTGGAGAAGAGACTGCAGCCATATAATTTCAGCAGTGGCGTTAGCAAGACTTCGGTACTCTGCCTCCGTGCTTGAACGTGAGATTGTGTGTTGCTTCTTTGAGCTCCAACTGATTAAACTTCTCCCAAGGAAGATACAATAGCCTGAGGTCGATTTCCTATCATCAGGATCAGTGGCCCAGTCTGAATCAGAAAATCCATATAGAGAAAGATCATGAGACTTAGGTAGAAAAAGTCCATGATCACTAGTTCCTTGTAAGTATCGAAGTATTCGTTTTATAGCTGCCCAATGACGTTCAAGAGGTGCTTTCATGAATTGGCACACTTTGTTTACATAATAGGCTATTTCAGGTCTAATCACAGTAAGGTATTGCAAAGCACCTACTATACTTCTGTACAAAGTAGGATCTTGGAAGGGATCTCCTTTATGAACCGAGAGAAGTTCCTGTAACCATTGGAGTAGGAACTGATCGAGCATTACTCATTTTTACCTTTGTCAGCAAGTCTTTGATATACTTTTCCTGTGATAAGTGCAGTCCTCCATCACTCATAGTTTTTCCTTCAATCCCGAGGAAGTAGTGTAGGTTGCCCAAATCCTTGAGTGAAAAATCGTTATTTAAGGTAGTAATAAGTTCTTAAACCTCACACATATGACTGCCACAGATTATAATGTCATCTACATAGACAAGGATGTAGATACATTTATCACCATTGAACCGAGTAAAAAGTGATTGATTTACTTTAGATGAGTGAAAACCCAAGGAGTGTAAGAAGTTTTGCAATCGATCAAACCATGCTCGTGGTGCTTGTTTAAGCCCATAGAGAGCCTTGTGCAGCTTACACACCATTGGACCTTTCTCACTTGTGGCCTCAAAACCTGGAGGTTGATCCATGAAAACTGTTTCTTGTAGGATACCATTCAGGAACGCATTATTCACATCGAGCTGCCGCATTGTCCAATTCTTAGCCAAAGCAATGGTCAAGACTGTTTGAATAGTTGCTGGTTTGACAACAGGTCTAAATGTCTCGGTAAAATCAAAGCCAGTAGTCTGGAGATACCTTTTTGCCCCCAAATGCACTTTATACCGGGCTACAGAACCATCGGGATGTCTCTTGATCTTATACACCCATTTACACCCGACTACTTTCCGGTCAGAAGGCATTGGAACTAGAGACTAGGTCTTATTACGAATCAAGGCATCATATTCTTCTCTCATGGCTGTATGCCATTGTTCATGCTGCATTGCTTCAGTGATATCACAGGGTTCATGCTCTAGCAGGTTAAGTGTCCAGGCTTTGGGTTTAAAAATACCATGTTTGGAATGTGTAATCATAGGGTGAGTGTTAACAAGAGGAGAAGTAGCAAAAGAACCAGGGCTGGTGGCATGTGATATAGGTGAGGTAGAGGGAGATAGAGCGTGACAAGTAGAAGTAGATGGGGAGGATGATGAAGATGTAGTAGCAGGGGAAGAGGAAGGAGAAATAGGCTGATCAGAGAGAGAAATAGAGGGAAGAGGAGAAGATGTGGAGGGACTGGAGCATGGAAGGGGTTGTAATGGTGGCAGAGATGATGTAGCAGATGATAGTGAGGATTGGGACTCTATGGTAGCATGAGGAAATGTGGTTTCATCAAACATAACATGTCGAGAGATATAAATTCTTCCTATTGGATCCCAACATTTGTATCCTTTGTGTTGATTACTGTATCCCAAAAATATACATGGTAGTGACCTATAGCTCATTTTATGGGCATTAAAAGGGCAAACAAATGGGAAACACAAACACCCAAAGACTTTCGAAAAGGAGTAATCTGGTTTTACCTTAAGAAGCTTTTCCAAAAGCGTCTGGCCATGAAGGACTAGAGTCGGCAATCTATTAATGAGATATACCGCTGTTGAATAAGCATCATCCCAGAATTTTAGAGGTAAAGATGCATGAGTTAAGAGTGTAAGACCAGTCTCAACGATATGACGGTGTTTTCTTTCGGCAACACCATTTTGCTGAGAGGTGTGGGGACAAGATACTCGATGCATAATGCCATGATAATGAAAGAAATTTGTTAATCAACTGTACTCACCACCCCAATCTGATTGAACCATCTTAATTTTTTTATCGAGTTGGAGTTCAACAAGATTTTCGAATTGCAAAAAAACTTTGAAGTTCGAACTTGCATTTAAGGAAGTAAATCCATGTATATCGTGAGTACGCTTCAACAAAACTAACATAATATGAAAAACCATTCGTAGACAGGGTAGGTGAAGCACCCCATAAATCAGAGTGTATTAGTTGTAATGGTTCATTATAAACAGTAGTAGAGTGGGAGAATGGTAATCTGTGACTTTTGCCTAATTGACAAGATGAGCAGAAATGAAAACTTTCATTGATTGGCATGTTCTGTTTACAACTAGATAAAACTTGCTTAAAAAATGATATATGAGGATGGCCTAGCATCATATGCCATACATCTAGCTTATTGGACACTGGACTAGAGGACCTGGACTTTAACTTATTGGACTCAACAGAGAGGACAACTAGACTTTTGGAAAGTAATGATGCAGATTCAACGGAGGCAGGGTATCTCTTTGATAAATCAAACCGGTACAGACCTTCATGTAGTCTCCCTTGGAGTAGCTTGGTTCCCGTGGCTAGATCCTTCACAAAACAAACATGAGGGTGAAATTCAAGAATGACCTGATTATCTTTGGTGAATTGACTAACACAAATCAGATTTTTGGTTATTTTAGGAACAGATAAAAGATTCTTGAGAGCAAAGGATCTAGAACAATCAGAAGCAGTAAAAACAGAAGATCCAGTATGAGTAATATTTAAACCTGCCCCATTGCCCATCAAGATGTTATGACCACCTTGATATTCAGAGCCAAAACTGAGGTTGTTGAGATCATTTGTGACATGATTCGTAGCACCCGAATCAGGAAACCAACAACTATTATAGGCAGAGAAGGTGTCAGGAACCACCGTCATGGCAGACATAGAGTTAGTACCTCCATTTTGACCGTGGAAAAAACCTGCTGCAGCAGAATTGGAGTTGGTATGGTTGGCCGAAGGAGAAAACCCAGTAAAATTCTGGTCAAAACGATGATAGCATCATTGAAAAGTATGGCCAAATTTCCCACACAATTGACACTGGTAGCGAGGACCACCATTCCAAGAACGACCTCCACGACAGCCACCGCGGCCACGTCCACGAGAACTAGGATAGTACGGGTTGCCATAGTTAAGATTACCAGCTGAATTTGCACTAAAGGAAGAGTGTTGACCGCCGGATTTTTTCTGTTGGCTCTGAAATGCAAGATTAGCAGATGGTGTAGTGCCATCGATGGTGATAGTATGTTGTTCAATACGACTCTCATGAGCCAAAAGAAGAGCTCCTATATCAGTGAGAGTATAGGGCTCAGATCGAGAGGTGACAGAGACAACTACAGAGTCATATTCAAGACCAAGTCTGGCAAGAATATATAAAATTTGATCCTCTTCAGAAACCAGATGACCAACAGAAGCTAGCACATCAGCAGCTATTTTCATCTTGAGCAGATACTCACGCATGCTCAGACCGCTCTTTTTCAAGGTTTTGAGTTGCAATTTATATTGCATAATCTTGGCCTTACTGCGAGACCCAAAAATTTTCTCGATTACACGCCATACGTCACAGGCGGTAACACAACCAACCATTTGAGCTTGGATATTCTTAACCATAGAAGTAAGGAGCCAAGAAACTATGAGTTGGTCTTACCTCTGGTGAAAAACGTAAGCTGGATTAACCGAACCAGGACGATGATTCACCATTGGTAAAAGTTCAGGGAGACATTCGACAAGCCCCAAAATGTACTCCTCCAGGCCAAGGCCATGAATACCGGCCAGGACCTGTTGTTTCCAGGTAAGAAAATTACCATCATCAAGACGAACAGTAGACAATTGGTTTGCAGGATTAATAGGCTGCATGGGATGCCCAGGAACGAGGGGTACTAGAGGGGCTGGAGGAGGAACAGAATACTCTGGGGCCGTATGCTCAGTGGAGCTATCAACTGGTGGCCCCGTGCTTGAGCTATCAGCTGGTGGCCCCATGCTTGAAGACCCCATTGGAGCTGTGAGCGTTCCGCTCTGATACCAAGAAAGAAAAGGAGTAGAGCAAATCTATTGTAGAAAATATTCCCCTCAATCATTATGAAAATAATGGTACAGCTTATATAACAGAATACAAAGATGAAAGCTCCTATTATGAGGCTACAGCTATCCTAAGAGAAGATACTAGAAATGCTATACGTGTCCTGTTCTGTACAATAGCTCTAGCTGAAAAGGATCTGCTGTACATATTGGTTAATCAGCATCATTTATATACTAATCACTTTTCACTAACACATATTCACTAAATCATGAAATTTTCTAAGCCATTTCTTGGTATGTTATTGCCTATCACTGTTATCATATCATTACCATGTTGCACTTGCAGGTCCCTTGACACCACTACACCAAGCCAACCCCTCAAAGACGGCGATGTTTTGGTATCGACCCGAAAGACCTTCACACTCGGGTGTTTCAGCCCCAGCAACTCCCGCAACTGCTACGTCGGTATCTAGTACAGCAAAGTCCCTCAACAAACAGTCGTCTGGGTAACTAACAGAGACAATCCTCTCAATGACACCTCTGGAGTTTTGGCCCTTGGCTCTCATGGAGGCCTAATTATCTTCGGTAAAACCCGAAACTCTCCTTTTTGGTCGGCCAATGTTTCAGTCCATAACACAAATATCTCCATGGCTAAGCTTTTAAATATTGGAGACCTCGTTTTGCTTGATCAAAAAAACACTGCCCAGAACCTTGTATGGTAGAGCTTTGATCAACTCACTGACACAATGCTCCCTTTTATGAAACTCGGGTTGAACTGGGTTTCCGGTTAGATCGGTTCCTCACATCTTGGAAGTCTACAGATGACCCGGGAATCGGGAACTGCTCGTACCAAGTCGACCCGAGTGGGTGCCCACAATTATACTTGTGCAAAGGTGGGGCTCCGTGGTGGCGGGCCACATCATGGACTGGCCATGGGTGGAGTGGTGTACCCACAGTGACGCCTAATTTTATCTTCAATGTCAGTTTTGTGAACAATCGGGATGAAGTCACGATCGTGTATGGTCTTTGTAATGATTCAATTTTCTCAAGGATGACGATTGATAAATCAGGAACCGTTCATAGATCCACATGGCGCGATCAAGGAGAACAATGGCCAGAGTTATGGCCAATGCCCATAGAGTCGTGCAATAACTATGAGAAGTGTGGCCCGAATGGGTATTGTGACCCATCCAACAAGGATAAATTCTAGTGCACGTGCCTCCCTGGGTTCGAACCTCAGTCGCCCTGGGATTGGTACTTGAGAGACGGGTCGGGTGGTTAAGTGACGTAGAAAGGGTCGGCACCATACACGTGCGGGAAAGGGGAATGATTCATCAAGTTGACACGTACGAAGGTGCCCTACACTTCGAAGGTGCGTGTGGATATGGGTTTGGGTTTGAAAGCGGGTGAGCAGGAGTTTCTGGGGAATTGTTCCTGTACAGCTTACGCAAGTGTAGATGGGAATGCAGGTGGAATTAGGTACATGACGTGGCACAGTGATATGGTGGACACCGGGACTTATCCCACTTTAGGACAAGATCTTTACATACGAGTCGATTCAATTATATTAGTTATTAATATTTAATTACCACCCTTAATCAGGATAAATTTATAAATACCTGTTTTAAAAACCATATTTCTATAAGTACTTATTTTTTACCCATTTTTAGAGAAATGTAGATCATCATCATTTTACACATGAAGTATATACTACGATATACATTTCATGCATTAAATGTACACTGTGATCTACATTTGATGAATAAAAAATACATTAAAAATTGGCACACATTTTTAAATGTATACTGTAAGTCAACTTTATAATGAAAAATGTAAAGCACGGTAATATTTTACATATGAAATATGTACATTATGGATAAAATTTATATTGGAAATGTGAACCACTCATATTTTAATATGAAATGTAGACCGTTCATATTTTACACATGAAATGTGGACCTCATGGATAAAATTTACATTGTACGTGTGGACTACTCATATTTTAAGTATGAAATGTGGACCATAAAATGCGTATTTTTGAAAGAAAAATTAAAAAACAAGTATTTATGAAAATAAGTTTTAAAAACGGGTACTAGACATAAATTTCTCTTCTTAGTTTTTTTTTTTTTTTTTTTTGAGATAGTTCTATTATTGATCTTGATAGTCTTTATTTTTATAGCGTTGCTCTTAATAGAATAATATTTTCATATACATGATTGTGGCCGTATATTAGCTCATACCAAAAAAGTCCACATTTTTGTAGCTAAATCTTCTACCATATTACAAGTTTCTTACAATTTTCTTGTTTGATAGTAGTATCCTAGATTTTCATTTGGTGTCGCGATGTAAATTACTATTCGACAACTACTCCAATTTGCTAACGAAAATCACTTTGTATTAGGCAAAGCATATGGTAGCTCCTGGGACTGAATTAAGTACACTCGCATAAAGACATGAGACTAGATTAGATTTTGGTTTTTACTACTTCCTGTCTTACTTAATTAGTCCAACTTCATGCAATATCCCTTGATAATACTTTTGTTCCGAAATCTATGCATAACAGTCGAATGTACAAAAGCGTCTAATAGATCTATCAGCAAGATTGGGAAGCTGGCAATTGCTTTGGGTTCAGTTGCAGTACTATTTCTCCTGTTTTTTTCTTGTGTACTGGTGGGCAAAGAGAACAAGGAAAGGTATGCTAGTTAACGATCTTCTACATTTTGCTTTCTATATACTAATCATTCATCCTCAATTTGACTTTCATAAATCGTTATATTGAAATTGTCAAACTGCTCCAAAATATAAGTATGGGACCCACACCTATATTAGCCGGTATGTGATGTCAAATTCTATGTGTCTGTGTTCTATCGCATCGCTAAACATATTAAGCCTAACCATCAAGCATATATCAAGGTAAAATAATAATCGTAATTATTTTTTTTTTAAAGATATATATGCATATAGCACTTAGCGCGAATCATATTTCCATAGCTTATACGATCTACTGGATAATTGATTGGCTTAGTTTTATTTGCTCTCCAGCTAATAAAATACTTGGACATACGTGACTCATAAGTGACGCATTATGAAATGTACACATATTCTACTAGAAAGCGCAATAAATATTACTAGAAAGCACAATAAATATATTGATATATGAGTCTATACAAAGGCCAAACATCACTTATTATGTATGTGTTTAATGACAGCGAAAGAACAGCAAATCAAAACTCTTTTGAGTGTTTCCTCAAGTCCACGTGCCTATTATGACGACGTTTCTGGTAAAAACGAGCTTGATAAGAGTATTTTCAGAGTTACCATTCTTTGATCTAAATACCGTAGCGCGGTAGCCACTGACAATTTCTGAATTGATAATAAGCTTGGAGAAGGTGGTTTTGGCACCGTTAATAAGGTAATTCTATAAAGGCACCCCTTTAATTATTTTCTCAAATTGGAACATAAAATATAGTTGTGTACATTATATGATTTGACACAGTTCTTTAAACTCCATGATCTGTATGTTTTATAGAGCACTTACTGAGACAGAATGAAAAATAGTTAAGTTTAATATTTCATTTTGAGAACTCTTGGGATTATAGCGTACCATAAATTAGCAAAATATTGATTATGAGTTCAGGGTATGTGCACTGAAAGGTGAAAGATCTGTTTAGGTATTACCAAATAATTAATTAATTGATTAATTAATTATTAATTAATTATATTGTAACACGTGTATAAAAAGTTGTTGAAAAAAACGAGTGCATATGTTGCAACAAGAACAAGAAAATAAAGAATGAACACAAGACGTTTTTAACGTGGTTCGGATCTCTCCTACTTTACGGGGCCACGCCCAGAGATTAAACAAATTAGTAAAGTATGAAAGTTACAAACACCAATTGACTAATGCAATAAAAGACTCTTTCTTTTCAATTGCCGCATTATGTTGTAATAACTCCACCAATTTTGTTTAGCGAGCTCCCTTCGTTTTATTGATCCTTTACACGTGAACTCCCTTCACTGGTCTAGATCTATCTCCTCCCGAAAACGAAATGTTCTTCCTCCCGAAGAACAAGATGCACTCAAACAAAGTACTTAGAAAACCCTAAAAGCTCTCTAAGTCACTCAATGGCAATAGAACATGCTCTATGCCTTACAAATAAAAACTCTCTCTAAGTGTATTTTTCTCAATGAAGTGCATTTGAATCCGTTGGATTTGGTGAGCTTTTATAGATGAATTTCCAGCCCCATTTTCATGCTCCCTTAGTGTGAATAGGAAGAAAATAAGAAAAGAATGATTTGCCACGAAATTTGTTGTCATTCCTTATTTAGACAGCCTGAAATCTATTGTAACAGCTTCCATAAATTGTCCCTAAAAAGTATCTAGGTGTATTGAGAGAAGTTCTCCACGATTTTGGCTCTTCTTAATAAGCTAAAATCACTCTTATTTACCTGCAAAAAGGCAAAGATTTATTCCACAATTAATTAGAGTCAATTAAAATCATATAAGAAAACTTTCCGTAAATATCACAATCTATTGTGACAGATTTTGCCTAAAAATCTTGACAGCTCATCCTTAAATTAAAAAGAAATCAATTTAACTTAATGAGATAAATGATCAGCACCAGATGTGGACGAAAATAAAACTTAATTACCTCAGTAAATTGCCCAATAATAAAGATTAATGATTGAAATAGATAAGGCAAGAATCAACCAATTAAATCAAGAGGTAATTTAAGCTTTAAATGACAACCAATCAAAGATAAGATTAAATCCTTATCTTAATCACCCAAGACAGCTGGTCACGAAAATCACTTAGAATAAAATCCTATCATCCTTCTAAAAACATCGGATCTGGAAATTAAGTTCAAGAAGTAAATTATGAAAAGTTTCTGAAAATGAATTCTGCTTAGGGCAGAATCTGTTGTAAGCATGATAGAGAATCTGTTGCAACAAGTTACTACAACAACAACAGACTTGTAGTAATAACTTTGTTACTTAAAAACACAATAACTTGAGTTTGATGTTTTTGCCTTTTAGAATGCCCAAAACCTTGGTCCTAACAATCTCCCCCTTTGGCATCTTTTTGGCAAAATCAATCATAAAAACCTGATACGAAAACTCAAGATTGAAAACCTGCACAAACATATGATTAATTTCCATAAACATAATGCTCCCCATATCAAATGAAATCAGATATTAAAAAATCATTAAGTGATAGAGCGTTTAGAACAAAATGACTCCCCCTGAAACAAACCATCATCAGTTTTTGATCTCCTCCTTTTTGTCAAAAGAGGGCCAAAGTTCGAGTATCAAAACAAAAAATATATTCAAAAGACACAAAACTAAAAGTCACAAATAAATCCAGGTTTTTAAAATCAACACAAACTAAAAATAAGAAAAAAATTAAAAAAAATAAAGATAAAGACTCCATGCTCCAAGATCCCTGCATAAAACAAATTAAGTCAAGCTCCTTTTGTACTTCTTTGGAGCTGGCTCCTTGGATCCCGTTGCAACATTAGGGGCAGCTGTTGCTGAAGCAGGTTGTGAAGTTCAGAAGGCCGAGTGAGGACCGGGATTGTCACCATATTGTCCTTTAGGTCGAAGTACAAAGATTTCCATCTAGCAATTTCTTGATAGGCTGCCTGTAGATTAGTCTGAGTACTAAGCAGATTAGCTTCAAGCTTTGCAATCTTGTTACCAAAAAAGCTTTCTATGTCAGCAATATATTTTGAGGTGTTTTCAGAATAGGATTGAAGAGCTGCTATGTGACTCTTATAGAAAGCTACCTCCTCCTTAGTTTTGTTCTGAAGAGTGATAAGTTGCTCGTCCAGGAAGGTTATATGATCGAACAATTCTGAAGCAGTGTTAGGATTTCTCTTAATCTCGGACATGGAAGGAAAACCAGCCATAGACTGATCCCCTGAATTGTTTGTGGTATCCAAGTCTATGACATGAGTATCATCGGATGAAATAAGAGAAGTTGGAAAATCTCCGTTGACAGATTGACTCATTTGGAAAGAATAAGGAGAATCTGAAGGAGATGATGGAAGAGAAACTGGTAAGAACCTCACATTTACGAAATGTAGAAGCATGGTTTGAAGAGTGACCTAGTTTGAGGTCCTATCAATGTTAGATTAAGCTTGAATATGATTGAAACAGAAAACAAAGCAAAAATAGGGAAAAAGAAACAGAGTAGGGCTATTTTAGGGGTTACGGATACAAACTAAGCTAGGGTATCCTTACCCTATACCCTAAACCCTTTTAGGGGAATAAGAACTTGAGTTACACGCACTAAACCAAGGAAAATCAACCATTGTTGCATGCAGAGACTTTCTAACCAAGTTACATGTCATTTCCTCAGCAACTAACCCTAAACCAGGTGGTTTCCGCTTTGCATTTGCTGGTTTTGTGTAAAACTGTTGAGGTGGCAGCCTTTGGCTTGCTCCCTAAGTCAGTTTATTAAGTTCTAAACTGATTCTTACTACTCTCATGTGATCTAATCATTGTTTTTCACTAAAACCATGGCTGGAACTAGATCCTAAGAGACAAGAAAAAGCTGTTTTCACCACTTGGTAGTCTTGTCTCCCACCAGCTTCTTGTCTTCCAAGTTTTAACTCCTTATAAATAGGAGCTGCCCTTTTACACAAAAAGGGGAGAGAATCCAACAAGTCTCTTATACACAAACACTCATATACGATCTATCTCTCTCTCTTTCACTGATCTACTCCTGTTTCTAGCTACTGTAATAGCTGAAACTCCCACTTTCCTTGCATTTTTGCCCACCCGATAGATATAAAACATCTCCAAACTTTCTGTACACCATCCTAGAGCATGTCTCTAATCTAAGATCACTAATTCTACTTCATTCTCACATAAGAAAGTGGTCTTTAGTGCTTCTGCACGTGTGATCAGCTGTTGTCTCTATGTAAACAGTGGCTGATCTTTGTTCGTCCATCATATATCTCAGTCCCTAACTTCTGTGTTTCGTTCATATCCTATCTTGTGTTCACCACCTAAATACTACATCTTATTTTATAAGGTTTTGTACTAGTTCATGCATGATAAACACTAGTCTACATATGTAAAGTGGTCGATCATTCATCCCCACTTTTTTGCATCACAAAGAATATGAAGTGAATTCCTTTAATTTGATCATTAAAGGTTCTTATTTCATGTTTTATATACCTATGCTCATATACATGCATGACCAAGGCTTGGTCAGCTTGTAACCGAGCTGTATTTCAAACAACAAATCATCATATGTTCCCTTCTTTACACATCTATTTACATTTCGTTCAAGGAACTCTATAAGGGTTGAGCCATTCAAGACCCCAACTTCATATGTTCACGGTGGTTTTTGCATTAAGGCAGCATCTCCTGTTTTCTGATATTTTATATTATTGTATTTTATTTTTCAAGGCAAGCTTAGTCCAGTTAACTGGTATACTTTATATTCCCTATTTTCAATATTTATATTTCAGCAACCCTATTTTCAGCTATACAAATTTAATCTCTTTGTTTTCTGTTATTTAAAGGTTTAGTGCTTTTAAATTTAGTTATTTACACTTCAGTATCTCAGAAAGCAGTTAACTTGTCTTCTTTTATTTATGTATATATTTCTCTATGTAATGATCTTAACTATCTACTGTATATATATCCACTTATACTTATGTATCTCTAATTTTTATACTCAATTATGCTGTCTTAATTTTTAAGTAACAAACAAGTAATCACATATTTCAGAAATCAAAAATTACCACAAACAACGTATTACACGTGTCAACTCGAAATTGACACGAGAATTAAATGGGTCACCCAAACCTGTTTACTCTGTACTATTTTCTAGTCGTATCTTCGTATCGTGTATATATATTTTAAAATAATTAATATATAGTTGACTTTTAGAATAAAACATATATTATTTGGCAAATGTTTTCTGAAAGTAATACTACGATTAAAAAAATTATATTCGATAATAGGAAAAAAAAAACAAAAGATTTAGCAAGACAAAGTCAAGAAAAAGTGGGGAAAGATAAATGGGTGGCCCTTACATAAAATGACATAAATATCTAGTTATCATATTAATTAATATTTTTTTTACCACACCCCTCCCCCCAAACATATTTGATAAAGTACTTAGATCAACAAAACTAAATCAAATAACAATTTAATTGAATTTATATAATCATGATGAACAAATTGCCAATCACATTCATTTAAGACAAATCATATCTTTTCTTTTTTACTTCTTGTAATAAAGATTTATTAGATATTATAATTTAGGGTTTACAAATAATAAATCAAGAAGCTTAAATTGAAACTTAGGAACTTTATCTCCTTGAATGCTTTAGAGAAAAGAGGGAAAAAAAAAAGAAAGAAAAGATTAAAAAAAAAAGATGGATGTTTAAACCCTAATATTAAATAACAACTTACAATCTCCAATTTCTTTAGGAGTAAGGAAATAAAGAAAAAAAATTTAGTCTTTCAAATTTTAGACAAATGAATTTTTGTCAAAAGTGCTAAAAGTTAAAGATGACTCCAAATGGGTGTGGTTCTTTAGAACTTACTGGAGGTATGCAAAAAGAAGTTTTGTTGAGTTTTTGTTATTTAAATTTGAAATTGAATATATGCAAAAGATGTGAGTAAAGAAATTTTTAAAAATTTTAATTTAGTGGGGCTTTATATAGAAGGAGGTGGGGAAAGAAAAAAAATAGAAGTAGAAATAGATACTCCAAGATTTAAGTGAGAGAATGAAGAGAGAGAAAGGTATAAGAAAAATGATCACTTCTATATTAGAAGGGTTTAACGGCAGTTAAAAACTGCCATTATAAGGTTTTAACAATGGTTCTTAACCGCTGTTATTGAATGTACTGTTAAAACTAACACATTTAATGGCAGTTTCTACTGTAATATCCATGAGGACATGGCTGATTCAACAGTCCATTTTATCAGGAAATTTACCTTCGTGGACATGTGTATGATTTCGTTACAAGAATATTGCTGACTATCTTGGTATTTCTATGGTGGACATTGATGAGATTAATAAAGAATACGCCATTGATAAGGTAGCTTATGACTTGTTAGGTGATGAAGTCGAATGGCCTGATCATTTAAGTACTATTAAGTCGGTAGAATTGACTTATAAATATTCAAGTCTTCATAAGCTTGCTGTGCATGACTTGTGGCCCACGGCACATCTTCCTACCATTGCTAGGAATTTTGCTTGTTTGTTATTTGACATTGGAACCAGGGTTGAAGTCAGTTTGCCTCAAATAGTTTTTCAGGCTATTTTTGATCTTCATGGAGGTTGTAAGAAAACTCAAAGGCTAATCTTTCCCAATATGATTTATGCAATTCCTCAAAAGCAACATCCTTTGAGAGTCTCTTCTGAATTCATTGCACCTATGCTACCTTTGGTGAATTATCGTCTGAAAGAGAAGGAAGTAGTTGAAGCTGTTGCAACACCATCTAGTTCCAAAAAGAAGACATCAGCAAAGAAGTCTGATGCTGCAACAACTTCTGCAACTGTTGCAACAGATTCCTCATCTCTACCTCAGACTCATATTTCTGCTGATCTGGAAGCTCTAAAGAAAGATCAAAACAAGCATAACGAAAGGTTGACTGCAATGGAGAAAGTGCAACATGAGATTTTAGCTAAATTGACTGCAGTACTGTCGCGTCCTTCTGTTCACACTACTGCTCCAGCAGTTTTAGTGCTAACTATACTCTCTACCATGTAATATAGAACTTTTCCTAATGAAATAAAACAAGCTACTTCATTTAAGCTTTGAATGATCTTGCTTCCTTTCAAAGAATACCTCTCTTGACAAATGTGATCTTTTCACAAAGAGTTTCGTCTAAAATTCGAACCTCAAAGGAACCACACTTCCCTCGAAAACTTTTAAGATAAACAAGTAATAATCAAATAACGTAGATCTCACGTATCATACTATTCAGATCATGAAATCAATAGGTATTAATTATGTCATCACAAGACTAAGATCAGATTGCATCAATGAATCTGTATGCATCACTAAATAAGTATTGACGTAGTAATCATGCATCACACTTCTAAGTACACATTCCATAATCTTAGACATGTAGATCAGTAATTGAATCTTAGGCATACATATATAGATTCATTCCACATACTCACGTAAGTCCACATTATCTAATTAGTTAATAAGACCATGTTCATCTCAGAAAGCATGTTTATCTCTAATTATAGGCATGCAAGCAATTTCAGTAGCAGCAGGTGCCGCGCCAGAGGCGCGCACCAGCCGCGCACGCTGGATGAGGTGGTCGCACACATTTGCACTGGCCGAGTATGGGTCACACCCATGCCCTGTCGGTCGCGCATGGGCGACATGCGGGCATAGCGCGAGCCGCGCACAGGACCTGCATGGGCCGCGCGCATGCAGGCCACGCACAGCAGCCATGCACGCAGGCTGCACGCGGGCCGAGTGTAAGGCGTGCGCAAATTTTTTTTTTTTTTAAATGCTGAAAAAATTAAATACAACATCAAAAAATTCTGGAAAAAAATTCAGATTTTCAAATTCTTTGAAACATGTTCATGAATCTATCAACCATAAAATTCAATAACACCCAAACCTAATTTTGCTAGAATCACAAACCATAATTTTTCTCACCATGTAAAAACCAATAGTATACGTAATTAAATATCATTCATCACTATGAATCATTTAATTATCTTAAGCAAAAATTGCTCAAACTTAATCACATAACCTAGATCATACAACTAGATCAATATTATGCTATACATATGAACCTAAGCGCTCTGATACCAATTGCTAGAATTGCCTAACACTTAGCACAAAAAATATACATGCATGCAAACTATGGAAAATACATGATCACATCATGAACGCAGCGGAAAAAATAGCGGATTTAGGTTTTAAAATTTTTATATGAAAACAGTTTTCATAACCATATTACATGCATATATCATATACAGGATCTTGTATAACATAAATCAAATCTAGATGCATAAACCCTAGAGATGGGATTAGGGTTTACCTCTTGTAGCGTGCTCCTTCTTGATCTCTTTGTTGATGGTGATCAAACCTCCAACTCTAGATTTTCTTGTGTATGCTCTTACTCTTGGTTGATTAAGTGAGTGGGCACCAAGTTGAA